>CAJQZM010040051.1:30477-71559 GCA_907164665.1 Colias nastes | reverse complement strand
ATATGTTGTTACTTATGATGTTAGCTATCTTGTCCTGCGAGGTTGCTGGTGTTTTATAAGTAACCCTGTATATTCTAAGCGCTGTATTAGGTATTTAATTTCATATGTATTCCTATATTATCTTGAAAGACAAATTGGATATATATTATATTATCCTGGATGGATATTAAATATCCAATTTGTCTTTTTATTTTAATACATTTCTTTAAATTGTTCCAATCATTTTGCACCGCACTGTACTTTTCAGTGCAAACACTATAGAAGTTTTAACTTTTGTCTAAAACTACAAAGTGGCTTGTTGTTAGCATTGATAGTGTTTTGTTTTTAGAAAATCGCGCAAAGTATTTGCGTACAAAGCGAGGGAAATGGTTGAATAATTTTAACCAACTTCAAAAAATGGGGTTCTTAATTTGTCCGACGTTTTGTGTTGGTTTGGAGGGTTTGGTTGTTCTTCAAAAATTTGTTAATGTCTATTTGTATTTAATGTACTTATAAATACTTTGTTACATGTAAGTAACATATAGTTTCTAAACTATGCTCTACCAACCATTGCACCTACTTATCATAATATAAAACCTACCCTTGAAGCAATTTTTCCTGATCTGCTTAACTGTGAGCTAATATCAAGACAGAAATGTACTCTTAAAATAAAATATTACAGTGCTGCTTACGTAATATTATAACCTGGAATATATGTAATATATTTTACGAAATATTCCTTATACAATAATGGAAAATTTTCTCGACGCTCTTTGATCACGTATCTTCTAGTGCCTACGCGTATTTTCCATTTTCCTGCTCAAACTTGATTGAAATGTACTACCTGACTTTGTCCACATTTTGTAGTGGTATGGTATAATTTAAGTTATATGTATTATAATTGTATTATTGCAATTTAATAAAAGTTATAATACAGCTTTTTCGAAGTAGATAACGAATCTCGTTTGACTTGAAAATATACTTTTAACAAATCTAGGGTAGATTTGTAAAAAGTTTATTTTACTACCTAATACATACATTAATATCATTTGTAACCGCGCAATGTGAATAAGTCAACTCTTAAAATAATTTGAAATAGGTATGTCCTTCGTAGGTAGATTCTCAATAATAAACACACACACACGTCTTAACCAAACACTTTCATACATTATCAGTAAGGATAAACTTATCGCAAAATACACAGTATTCTATCGAATGTTATTCGAGTAGTGATTATATTTTAGCGAGCATATTTCCTTTCTCGATGCTGACTAATGACCTATTTAATGGACCAAGGACTTGGTAGACCTCAAACAATTGTATTGTATTACGAGTATTGAAGTGAAAATTAGGACAGTCCTGAAAGTAATCGAGTTTTTTAACATTGTTGTTTCTTTTAAATTAAAAATATTATATTGATCAAATACTGTTTTGATTAAACAACGGTGATACAATTAATGTTAAATTTCAATTTCAATGTAAGAATAACTTTAATGGTTACTTTTATGTTTATGTAAACAATGACTGCAATGCATTTGCTATTTATTGTATTAATTATTATTAAACCAGGAAAATGAAAGCACATACAGGAGCTTTTTTTTGTATTTGCGTATATCAGGAAAAGCTTCAAATGAGTGAAAATGTCGCTAATTTCTAGAACCTTTAAAATATTGTTAAAAGTTGATTTATTACCCCAAGCTGGAAGAAATCGTTATATTACTTAGAACAAATGTACCTACAGTTAATTTTTCAATTACTATTAATTATGTTATTATTATAATCAATCTTTTTTTTATCAGAGTTATTTTCACAAAAAAATTATCTACAAACCATAGTACCAGGCGCACAGAAGTCAACAAGAGGTGCTACGCGTGTTTATTGCATTGCGCTGTCCGCATCAATCTTCATCGGCCGAATTGACAGCGGCCGCGCAATGAATACAAATGAACTGTTCGTTTGTTTTCTTTAAAGATTGGATAATTGACGTTTATTGGACGGCCGAACGTTCTAGCGACTATAGATGCTATGTATTTTGTTTGGTCAGTAATAATAAGGGTTAGTCGCCACTATACGTGGTTTTACTAGAGGTTATTTTACTTTATTTTGCTACTACGGATTAAAATATCTGCATATATAGTTTGTAAGCAATAAACAATTACCTACCGATAGAGTTACATTATCATAAAATTAAACGTTAGGTATATAAGAATTCAACTAAATATATTAAGCGGTCATAATTAGCACGCTCCAGGTGAACCTGTATGTTTGTATGTAACCGACTCTTAAACTCGATTTTCACCCACTGTAAACTATTTAATTTTGTACACTTATCAAGGATCGGTAACAATAAGATAATTTCATAAACATTAATAACAATGATATTATAGCCTATAGCCTTCCTCGATAAATAGGCTATCTAACACCGAAATAATTTTTCAAATCGGACCAGTAGTACCTGAGATTAGCGCGTTCAAACAAACTCTTCAGCTTTATAATATTATAAGATTACAAACTACTTTCCTTCCTCAATACTTAAAATCGAAACCCTTTTAACACTAATCCCAAACCATCGTTGTTAGAAAGTCGAATAAACAAGAAGATTGGCTCCGTCTTCGATTAAACTTTGGCCGTCTCATGTAGGAACTACGAAATAGCCTATGATGGGAACTATGTGAGAACTAGACATCCTAGGCTAAATACTTGTTGGAAATTAGTTGGTAACTGTATTGGGTTTTTATAATTTTATCGGTTATCTGTTACTTGTAGCTATAAGTATTTATTTTTACCAAGCAAGGTAAAATAGAAATGTATATCGCTTGATGATATTGCTATTTTCGCTTTCAGATTCGATCAATTTAGGAAGTTAATATAGCGTAACATTTATTAGATTCGATACAAAATACTTTAATATTGTCATAAGAGGAGTGGTATTTTTGATTGAATAAAGAAAAACAATTTTTGAGCGCAGTTTCAAGTCCAATTCTTACGAATAAATAAGAAAATTTTCATGAAAGCTGAAATTTTTTGTAGTTTTCAATAAACAGAGATACAGTATACCGTTGTCATTAATTCACTGTTACATTTAGAACGTTTACAATAGGCTATTTGACAAGGTTTTGAAAACTGTCTCAGATACGTTTATAGAGCACACAAAACACATGTTTCTTAATTTTTTGTAGTTATTTATTATGAAAATGGAAAATAAAAACATGATATTCAAATATGCCGCCAAAACACAATTTTGAAGAATATGGCGTCTCGCGACCATGGTGACGTCACAGCTGCGTAAACATCAACTTGCTATCCTAGTACTTATTGTTCGTTTTTGTTTTAATTATAGTATAATTAAGTTAATCTGTTTAAAAACCAGAAAATGAGTTCTTATAGGTGGTGTGTAGTTCCTGGATGCAGAAATACAACTATTAAAACCCCTGACAAACTATTTATATGTGCTCCAAAAGATATAAAAATGCGTAGAAAGTGGTTGCAGTTAGCTCGCAGAAATCCAAGTGATATATCAATTAAAACAGTTATATTTTTTGTGAAGACCACTTCGATGTTAGTATGGTGTTGAATACCTAGTAGGCAGTTTATTTTATTTGCAATACATAGTATAAATTGTCTCATTACTTACCTGCTTGAGGTTAGATAATGATATATATAAATTGATGATGTACAGAAAAATATGATTCTCTTGCAGCCCTGCAAAGGAAAATAATCAATACAAACACGTCAATCCTATAAACTGGATGGCTGAAATGAAAAACAAAGGGCATAACCTAAAAAATGTATACTTCATAATTATTGTGCTATCGTGATTCATGTTTGTACATTTAACTAAAAAGGTAATGAATGACGATTGAAATATTGACTTACGTAGCTGTTTTCACATCTCTCAATAATTCAGGAGTGTAAAAAACTGGGTTGTTTTTAAAGAACATGCCAACCATTATAGCGTCCACGTTAGGTAGATTTCTACTGTCTGCTTTTTCGAAATTAGGTTCCATGACCAACAAAAATAACACATAAAGAACAAAACTGATTACAGACACCTTGAATCACTAGAAATAAGTTATATAAGAAACAAAACCAAAAGCGAAATTCAGCAACGACGTGAGTAAACGTTGGGATCACTTGTTATTTACGCAGCTGTGACGTCATGGCAGATGCAGCCAATCATGGATGTTTTCGGTCACGTGGTAATTTAAAAAAAAAATATGATGTTTTTTCTCGACGATTTATAAATAAATAAGTTATTATTCATATCATTTATTAATTTAAATCGATTCAAAAACCTTGTATATATGGATTACACAAAAAAGTAATTTATTTTTTATACTGTCAAATAGCCTATTAACCATGTAGAAGGGCTGAAAACTTAAAACGCATTTGGAGCATATACAAAGCATAGCAGAGTTGAATGCTAAAGTCGCCTGGAGCTTTATAAATAAAGTTTCAAAGTTAACTCGAAGCACGTGTCAGGCGGAGCGGATTACGAGCTCGCAAGGCATAGGCTGCAGCGATTTAAATATGTAAATAATAACCTACGGAAAGTTCCTATAAGATACGGAGGTTTTAAATTTGTAGTAACATTTCAAAGGTGTAAAGATATAGTTTGGAAACAGTTTTTAAATGTATGTAATATGCATAGAAATAAAGTGTAATTTTTCAGTTTTTCTTTTGTAGGGTTATGTAACTTTAAAATAAGAGCATTAACACAAAATTTTGAACGGAGTTAGTTTACGGAATTGCGAATTCATTTTATTCATTCAAAATTAGTGTTTCATTCAGTATTTTAACTACAAAAGCAACAAATAGACACACCTACTTATCTTTACACTGGGTTATATTTCAATCTCCGTGTTCCATACATACTTCCATCTCTTTTGTTATTTCCTAACACCTAAAGTTAGATTTCTAAGACAAAAATCATCATTCCACTTTTCACTGTATTAAAATGTTGACTAATTGAATTCAATATTATCTCTCTATCAAATTTCACCACTATTGCTAATCTTTAAAAACCTAGACGAACTCTACTTTCCAATTAACAACGCATTAACACAACAAAGCCCCATAAACACAAAGACTCAAACACATCTATAAAACACAATTACAATAACATTGCACCAACCGTCCCCCGGGATTACAGACACTCACATGTATTTACCCTGGGACAAAACGCTCATTGAATTTCATAAGGTGACTTATGTGACAACTTTTGTGGGAACCTTACTGTTTTAAGCTGTGTACTTGAAATTAACTAATTTGTAATCCAGGGGGTTTATTGTTTTTAAATGGGAGTTAAAAAATTAATATGGAAAGGTATAAAATTTCTGCTTATATAATAAAAAATAAATAAATAAAATTATAAAAATAATAAAATAAATATAATTTTATTTTTATTTTTATTTATGTGTAAAATAAATGAATACGTACGTATGTATATAGATTAATAATAATAATCAAGTCACAAATACGTAAGTCTAAGACGTAAGTATATAAAATCCCGTGAGATTGTAAACTATCGAAAAATTGTGTACCTACGTTACCAAACTATTTACAATTCGAAGTAGGTACTAATTTTGATATAATGTACTAAAGAAGCATAAACGTACTACAACGTAGATAGGTACTATACCGTATACATCCAGAAAATTATTGAATCGAATGCATAGCAGTAAACAAAATGTCCTTTAATTTCGATTCAGGTGGGATCGGATGTGAGAAAGGGAAGGGGATGATATTGATAGGGGTCCACAAACGGTTTCTGGTCACATGAAATGCTACACATAAATATGTAGTAACGCCAATGTTCTGAAGTTCGTAGGATTTCTGTAAATACCACTTGCAAAATGTAATTCGGTGATTTTATGATAGAAATGCTTTTCAGTGTGATTGTTATGGTAGCGAATTTTACAAAAAAGTCTACAGAAAGTTTTTACGGATAAAATTAAAATTGATAATTTTTCGTTACGTGTAAATATTTAAAAAATGTGTAAGAATAAACAAAGTTTATCGTGAGGTGGGATTAAAATTTTCAAATAGGTACTCGTTTCTATATGTTTTCGATATAATATGTTGTTGTAAATTCGCATGGGTATACGAGAGAGGGGGGGATAGCGAGCAGGTGTATTCCGTTTGCTTAACAGTTCAGTTTGTCTAGAGGTTTAGTATAGTTTGGTAAGTAGATTCGATTCACGCAAATGTTTGTTCGCCTCTAGTTCAATGAGAACTGTACTAACTTTGGCGACAATGGTCTGTATGCGCGGTTATATATTGGTATTTAATTTGGTTGCTTTCATTCTAGTTGCTTAAACTTTTATTGATAGAAATACATAGAAGCTTTGGTAGGTGAAATTGGTGGAAGTTAGTTTATATTTTTCTAAAGTATAATTATTATTATATTGCAACACTTATTAGTACATATTTTTTGTATTTCTGTATATTTATATGTTATCGACCAAGTACTAACTAGGGCAAAATGCATATTTCCTAGGCAAAGCCGGTAGATTCCATGTCTAAGAACATTGTTTCTAGCCTCATCAAACCCGCCCCGCATATTATTATTCATTACGCCTTACGTAGTTTGTCATTGTTTATTACGGCCGGGCATTATCAATAGTGCCTATATTCATTACTTGATCCATAACATACAACTTTACTTTTTTATGTGATTTAAAGTCTTAAAAAAGGTCTAATACGTTTTGACCTTATGCTATTATTTACTTATATTTTATTTCTATATTATTATTATTTTTTATTCCCCACAGTATACGTATGCAAGACGCATTATAAATTGCATTTTCGCGAGCTCGAACAAACCGAGTGCTTCGAATGAAGAGAAATTTAATATAAAACTACGGACGGCTATATTTCATCCCGCGGACCCATCTGTGACGAAGTTGTATTTTTAAAACTGTAAAAATTTTCCAACTAGTTTCGTTCGAGTTTGAGAAAAAAATTGTATTAACTGTGAAATATTACTATCGGTTTTGAGGAAAGTTTAAATTAAATTTGCGTTTCGAATGTAGCTACAGTACCTACGTGGTTAATATTAATTATGAAAACTACAATTTTGTAAAAATTCGGTTCTAATTTTGTATAGCAGTTTTTTCTTATGCTTGACCATGTATTTTAAAATCATGGAAATAGAGAATTCTAAGTAATAATTTTGTGTTAATTTTAACGAATTCTGAACATTCGTTGTATTCAAATATCTTCTATGTATTCACTTAAACTTTTAAATTAGTCCTATGGCTTTCCTTACGCATGAGAAACAAAAATCTGGACATCCCATAGAACAATATAAACAACTAAGACAGTAAACATATGAATGTATATTCCCGAATAAGCATCCTCTAGATGAATAGGAACGAATTAGCTATCCAACGGGAGATGAGATCAAAAAATTAGGAGGCTTCTCTGACAAATGGACGTATTTGTAAAGGTCAGTCGAAATGAGAGTCGAGATAAGCTTTGCGTGACTTGACTCCTAACGTCGCTGTAATCATGTTTTTCAAGTGCTTTTTTACGAGATAATTCTTCAACGTTAGTGAGCTTTTTTAGTGAACTGGATAGTGTTTGGAAGCTTTGGTTTTGTTAATTGGCAAAACGAGGTAAGATAAGATTGGTTTGCCGTGTGACTGTGAAACTTCTCGTAATATTAGTCTGTTTATTTATTAGATTTTATATTGGGGACTACTACTTATTAGTTTGAAGTACTCTTTAAAGTTTTTTAACCTATTCAACTCATCAAAACTAAGTAAATGTTCAGAACTGCTTTTCTTTATTTCTTATTTTAGCATTTCCATAAACATTCACAAAAAATTCGCAAATTCCTAATTAATAATCCTAATTGCTTAAAATAACTAAGCTCAAACAGGGCATAAATTGTAGATTTCAGCGAAGAATTATGTTTTTCTGTTCACGTCTGGTTCAAAGTCGTTAAACATGCCAAGAGTTATTAGTTAGTTAACTGTTTAACGCGGGTTTAGTTTAACTGGAAATCTAGAATAAACTACAGTTTAAATTAAATTGAACTTGAGATTTGCCTTTAAAAGTGAGACTGTGTTTCTATTATCATTTTTATGAAACTTATTTATGTAAATAATAAACTTAACTTAAAACTTGGAAGGTTTGAGACTGTAATATGAATAGGTACCTACATATTAATAATTGTCTAATGAACGTAAATATTACTTCTTAAGACATTTGAACCATATTTTGCAAATCTTATATTTTTAAACTAGTCATAGCATAATCGATTAATAACACTGTATTCATAACACAATATTTTATAACAATGACATAAAATACAGTTCAGTAATCACCAACACTTAACCTGTCAAAGAATGTTATTATTGTAATAATATACACCAGACCTTATTCAAGATATTACATCATCTAGATATAATTTAGGTCATTGTTCCACATGTTCCGTAGAAAACAGGTTGCGAAGTGTAATAGATACTATAAATAACTCGAAAACTTTGGAGTAGGTTCTACTTCGACAGGAACGCTAGATTTACTAAATTTAGAACCTGTTAATAGATTATTGGAATAAGAACATTAGGACACACGATATCTTTATAAATGTATATGGGTATTTAATTTGAATAAAAACCGTTTAAAAAAATGTCTTTTGAAGGTTTCTATATACATACAGTAAAAATTTAAAATTGCACAGAAAGGCGTTTTAATATTAATTGATAAACTTATTAATATCTTTTGATAGAAATACTTGTGATTACGCATTACCGGGAATAATATGGATACGTAATATAGATGAAGCAGAACAATTGTTCATTGCGGAAATTCGTATAATTTCCCTATTATAAAGCTAAATTACTTTGTGATATACCCGCATTTGGTATATGACAGGAGTCAAGTAAGGTGGGTACACACCGGGTGGAAGGTATCCGGTTTTGTAAAATTCGGTGCAAGTAAAAATGTAATCAAACTGGCAGAAAAAAAACACTGTCTGAGATATCATATTATGAAATATACTTTTTTGTGTATATTTACGCTATCTGCATCATACATTTTTATTATAATTATCATCTCACACAATAAAGTACGTTGGGTATCAATTTATATTCATAGAATATATAGTTTATATGGTTTATATAGTTTATTTATTAAACTTGTGTTTTTGCGGTCTTTGAAATTGTCCTTGCGTCCGTCCCATTACGTGGTTCAAATATACCAAAGATTAAATTAAAATGTCTTTCAAACATTCAACCCTCCAGTACATAAACTTTCATACATCCTTTCATTATAAGTAATTCAGTTAAGACTGAAAAATAATTGCACAATTTCTTTTAAAGCCAAGTGTACCAACACCCCAACTTCGTACCATAACACAGTATTTATCTGTTCTACAATATTTGTCCTTTCCTTTCATGTGTTTAATTAAAACGAGCTGATGTCGACACAAAGCAGTATTACATTATGTAGAGCTGTGCTTATTTACTTCTTTCAGTTAAGTGTTCTTTGAGAATCTTGAAATGTGAAATTTGTCCACATTTCGTGTTATGGTTCATTTGTTTTCTGGTTTTACAGTTGATATAAGTTTTTATACTAAGTTAAAATACACTATATTACATAATTAAAGTACACTGTGATTATTAATAAATTGGTGTACTTGTAGTGACATTAGAATATATTCAAATTTAATTTAGCCATTACTACCTACATCGATTTAAACGGGTATTTTACAGGCTGATGTTTCATTAATAACTAACTGCTAACTACTAACCGTAATTTTATAGAAACAATTATAATTTTCCGCTAATATTAAAAACAAAGTTGCAGGGATAGTTGAACTTTTATTTTAACCATAGGTAACATTATCTTACGCAATGGACCCTATTTGCTTTCATACAAATTGGATAAAGTTGTTTATATTTAACCTTTATAAAATTTAACTTTATATAAAACTAGCTTACCACCCGCGGCTTCGCTCGCTTTGTCTAAAACCTAATAAATTATATACTAGAACCTTCCTCTTGAATCACTCTATCTATTAAAAAAACCGCATCAAAATCCGTTGCTTAGTTTTAAAGATTTAAGCATACAAAGGGACATAGGGACAGAGAAAGAGACTTTGTTTTATACTATTTAGTGATGTACATAGATATTGATATAATGTTAAAGCTATCAGTATCACCCGACAGTCCGTAATATGTTAAGCCGTTTTGTTCAGCTAGTGCTTAAATTAACGACCCAGATCCATCGCAAAGGAGAAACTATTAAATATTAACCAGCACACCTGAGATCTAAAATCTATCAGCTAACACTGCATTGTACCCTAATGTTATGAATTACTTGTAAGCGTAACGTATACACAGCTAACTTTCCGCCCGCGGCTTCGCCCGCTTTAACTAAAACCTAGTAAATTATATACCAAAATCTTCCTCCAGAACCATTCTATCTGTTTAAAAAACGTAATTTATAAAACGTGGCGTAGTTGTAAAGATTTTACCATACATTTATTAGGAACATAAGGACATATACCACTACACCAGCTAATAGAACACTTTGCTTGGTACGTTCAGCATCAATAGATGTTGAAATATATATTTGATCCCCCCCATCAGTTCCAAGCCTTGTCGTGGCCGGGGGGGCTCAGTAGCTTGGAGTGCACTCGTGTACTCTGAGTGAAGCCAATTGGACGCGGAGGGGCTGAAAGGCCGGTCTGTCGTCTGACGACACGATTGGTTCGACGGCCAGGGATCCATATAGCTGGCTGGCTGGCTTGAAGGCCGGCTGGCCGGGCTGGCTGGAACCGGCTGGTCACACCGGCTGCCTCGCTGGCTGGCTAGGGGGCCGGCTGGCAGGCGGGCTGAAACCGGCTGTCCCACCGGTTGGCTGGCTGGCTGCTTTGAGCCGCGGCGGCTGGCTGGCATGCTGTCACCGGCTGGTTGTCCGGCTGGCTGGCTGGCTGGCTGGATGGCTGGCTAGCTGGCTAGGATCCTCCGGGGGGCCAGGATTGGCTCAGGTGCCATTGTGGTACGGCGAGGTATGGCGGCTAGTGGTCGCGGCCTGGCAATTTGGCTGGGCAAAATGGGGTTGGAAGGTCGATCGGGGCTCGTTTGGGTCTCGTTCCGACCGACTGGCAGGGGGCTGCGCTTTGCGGCGGTGGATGGCGGCCAGAGGCCGCGCGCGTTGTTTTTTGTTGGTAGTCTAACTACCAACAAAACAGGGGGCGGGATCCCGACGCGTCACTTTTGTGACACGCGGTGACTCCTGTAGGTGGGTGTAGGGCGGCGGCTGTCCTGCGACAGCCGTCTGCTAACTCGTAATCCGGTCCGTGGGGCCGGACCGAGGGCCGCCACCTCTGGTGTGAGGTGGGGGCTGCGAGGGAAACCTCTATAAAAGTGTGCCGGTGGGTCCTTCGACGCGTGAATCACGTTTCAGAGGGCCTTTCGGCGCGCGCCCTTCGGCCGGTGGATGCTGGGGTCGAGGGTTTGGGGAACGCCGATGATGGAACGGGGAACAATCCATCATCGGCGAGCGGGTGGCGTGAGCTCGTGTACAGCTTGCGCCGCCCCGGGGTGGGCATTTGGTGGAGGGCCTGGAAACGGGCAAGTGGCGGAGGGCCTGGAAACGGGCAACTGCTGGGCGGGACATGCGGAAGATTGCGAATGTGTACCCGCATCCCGTCTAAAGCAGCGCGTTGGTACACGGTGGGGTTTTAGTCGGTAGGAATCCGACATAACCCACGGCTCCTTCCCCGGGAGCCGTGGGTATCTTAGGCAAGATTTCCCCCACTTGAAAAAAAAAAAAAAAAAAAAATATATTTGATGATTTATCCATTATTTATCCGACGAATCGAACACCATTATATTAACTGGTCATTGGAAAAATATTTGCATATTGCTTTAATTTTTATCAAGACGTTCTTTTAACTCACACAATACCTACACAAGACAGTATAACTGTTTTAAACTTACATATGTGATATAACAACATAATATTATATTGTGTTAAAGTAAGCACTACATAGTAGCATCAATAGAGATTGTGATACACAAAAAAGTAAATAAAAACAACCCTTTGTATCAAAGTTACAAGCCACAAATTTATTTGACACTCAAAACTCCCGGATTGATTTATTACGCTTTCAATCGCCGTCAATATTTCGCCAAAAACATGAAAACATGTAATGTTATTACGAACTTCGCAAAATAACATCAAAACCGATTCTTATCAGACTCGCAAGAAAATCAATTTAAGCGTTTTAACTGGAAATGAGTGATGTAACCACAACCGCCAAAACTTACCTACGAGTTATGTCAATCAAATTTGTACTGTAATTTATAGGTAATTAGACTTACTTTTGAACGTCTTGTACATGGGAAAGGAAATTTGGTACAGGTGTTAGAGTCAAAATGTGCAAATTGGAAGCATGGCGTCACGGGAGGAAGTGTGTACACGCGACGTGTGTGACCATACCTTTATGAGTCCTACTATCCTAGTACTTTTGTTTCATTTTACACAAAAACTTTTAGCAAATACTTTAAATAAATAAACCTGCTTGTTCGTACGTACACTCGTTACACTCGTTATAAAGTGTTCAAAAAGTATAAATAATTAATTAATTAATACTTTGAATAAATGGTGTTTAAAATTCATGAAAAAGTTCATTTATTTAGGCTAACTTAACAGAACACTGTAAACGACACTTGAATTTACTAAATGTTCAAACATTATTAAGGTATGTAAAATGTTTATATCAGATAATTTTTAAACGTTTTATATTGTAGCTGACAGCTCCTACATTCAAAATAATTATAACGAAAATGTCATGTAGAAAGTAAATATTTTATAATTTTAACGGAATAATTGCTAATTAACCTTTTGTCAATATTTTATTTCTTCTTGTCAGTGTTAAACTTCAATTTAAATAAAATACAAAATCAAACAGAATTCAAACACGAAAAAATAAAGGGTGTTTCCAAAATTATCAGACATTATTTTGATCATCACAAAAAATAACAAAATGACGCGATAAAACAGGGCGCACTTATTTTCGGAATAATTCGAGTGTCCAATTCTGACGCAGGCTAAATCTTTGAGGGTTTTTTAATGAGATTTTCGTATAATTCGGTGCTCAATAATCTTGCCGGCGCTGGGAACGTCACGTTCTCCTGAATAAGTTGTATCGACAATAAAAAATTATATGCTAATGCTCTGTACGTTGCCGTGCTTGTCTTGTTATTTTGAGAACACCCTCTACCCACGGTGAATGAATTATTTATACGGAAATAAAAGTGAGACTATGAGACAATAATATTCGAATGCATGTTCTCCTAGTATTAAAAGCCCACGTGCTTTAACAATTTATTACATAAGGATTGTTATATCTCTCTATAAAAGAGTTTTATCTGGAGGAATTACAGTGTTGTAATAATAAAATAATAATGGGTGCTCCTGTATCCAGGATATTCATTATTAACTCACGTGGAAGTAAAAAAAATAGAAAAATCACTAAAACAAACAAAAAAATCAGCCGTTTTGTTACATGGGGTGTTTCAAAAACGACTTTCTTAATTAAATAGATTTTTTAAACATATACGATGTCAATTTTCATTAATCTATGAACTCTATTAAATTTTAAAGGCTTAATAATAACTAGGTACTTTAAATAAATGAAGTTAGACACAAAGGATGGTAACACTAGCTCGTTTGATTCAATTACCCGAGGTGTTAGTAATTAGGTGCGGCCGCAACTATCGCTGTCAGTTCTTAGCTGCTGCCGTCTTATGGTGGCCTAGTACTTTTATGTGTTGCAATGATTGACTGACTTCAAAAAAGGAGGTTCATTGTTTTTATAATTCTTTATATTTTGCACATTTTTAAACAATTTTATTTCATTTTTAGGGTTCCGTAGCCAAAATGGCAAAAACGGAACCCTTATAGTTTCGTCATGTCCGTCTGTCCGTCTGTCCGTCTGTCCGTCTGTCACAGCCGATTTACTCGGAAACTATAAGTACTACAGTGATGAAATTTGATGGGAATATGTGTTGTATGAACCGCTACAAAAATATGACACTAAATAGTAAAAAAAAGAATTGGGGGTGGGGCCCCCCATACATGTAACTGAGGGATGAAACTTTTTTTTTCGATGTACATACCCGTGTGGGGTATCAATGGAAAGGTCTTTTAAAATGATATAAAGTTTTCTAAAAAACATTTTTCTTAAAGTGAACGGTTTTTGAGATATCAGCTCTCAAAGTCGTAAAAAGTATGTCCCCCCCCCTCTATTTTTATAACTACGGGGTATAAAATTCTAAAAAAAATAGAGGTGATGCATGCTAATTAACTCTTTCAACGATTTTTGGTTTGATCAAAGTATCTCTTATAGTTTTTGAGATAGGTTGATTTAACTGTAATTTATTATATTTGCTGCTACGGAACCCTTTGTGCGCGAGCCCGACTCGCACTTGGCCGGTTTTATTTTCATAGTAAAACTGAATTTAAGTCAATAAATTTTTTGTATGTATGTTCTTCAATGTATAGGCTTAAGTTTTTCCTTCTATTTTATTTTCATTAAATTCATGAGACCTCTATAACATTAAATATTATAGAGTATTCATTCGTTCTTTACACACTTTTCTTATTTTTATGATAATAATTTTTTTTAAACTGTAGTGAAATTAGCTGCATACATCTGGAACGATTCCCTTTTCAAGTGCAAAACCCTAAAAATGAACCAAGAGCGAACTACGCACAAGTATTCCATAGTTCCCAACTTACGTACCCCAGATCTAAAGTCGCAGACTAAGGAACTGCCATAAATTAACCTCGGTCTACAAAAGACGGCCCGTGAATGGGAGCCCCACATTGTTCTGGCAGTTCAGACAAAGACACGTCTGCTGTGAACTGCGCGACTCATTATAATTAACTTATCTTTACGGATGATACCATTCATTCTGCGATTTTTTGGTGTATCGATTGATATGCATTTTATGAACACTGGACAGAGATTTAAAATATATTCATTTTATAGTGATGTTAATGACAGTGTCTCTTTTAACTATTTTACTTTCATTTTATCACTTGCTCATCTCGTCCATTAAAATATGTAAAACGTTTTAGAATAAGCTAGAAAATTATATGTACTACCTGTACTGTTTATTTTCTCTCTACAACTCTACTGAGTATTTCGTAAAATTCAATGACGACAATGAATTATATTAAAATTAATAGAAATTTATTCCAGGACACTTACATTACGCATTTTAATTTTTCAGTTATTACAATAAGTTCGACCACAACAAAACCATTATTAATTATTCTATTGCATAGATACATGTGCTTACTGGAAAACCAACCTTTTTTAGTCCTTTTGTACCATCCATTATCACATTAGTACATTCCACTTCAGTTTAAATAAATAACAATCTAGTACAATGAATTATCCTTCAAGCAGGCCATAGATTATAAAGGGCGACAAATAAATCGCACCGTGAACAGGCGTCTCTAGCAATAAATCGTAACACAGGTGGGTACCTTTATCACGGACGTATTTGCGGACCGACTTGACGACAGATTACTTTTATAATTGCCTACATCCGACTTTAATATAATTAAGGGCTTTAGGGGATCCATTTGTTTGGGTGCGATGTTCTGTAAAATTGCTCAATGCGTTTGATAAAATATCTTATTATATTCATTATATTTTGTTACGGAAGTTTCGAATAATAGATATTTCTGAAAAACATCACAAATGAATTAATCGATGCGAACATGCGTATAAAATAAATAAATATGATTGAAAAATAAATTACTAAACATTTAATTTTGATACTTACCTATTTGCTGAAAACATCCTACTAAAATGTGAATACATATGCTTTTAAACATTATCATAATAAGATCTCCAGCTTCAGTGGAACATTTAAATTACAATAATGTATGACTGTAATAAGTCCTGTATCTATAATTAATATCGAATAAATGACTATTCAAAAATCTTATTTCACATAACAATTTTAGCGCAACTCACAAGCAAAAACGGAAAAAGCAAAGTTCGTGAAACAAGTTTTTTAAGCTCACAAAGAGAGCCGATAAACAATCAAAGATGGAATCAAGGATCCTTAATGGATAGAAAATGGATAGTGTAGGGGTCGTTGGAAAACATTGGAGCAAATTTTGCATCGTCATACAGTTAATATAGAGTCACTGGATGGGACTAGTATACTTTTTTTTCTGCTAAAATTACTTTTAATAATAATTAGCATGATACAATCGAGAAGACTCAGGAATGAAGTTAAGGTCTAAAATATGTTTTGAATGATTTTTTTCAATATGATTTTCTATTATAAACTAAGGTTACTAAGGTGGCAGCACATCTGTTCCTGGGATAGCACGTTTAGCTGTCCTGTGTTTACAAAAAGTGATTGAAAATGGAATTTGGCTAGCTTTTATTTCAGTTTGATAGTTATATAAGACAATTCGTAATTGAATTTTATAAAACGTCCTTGCCACATTGTCTACTTCTATTCAACAAATTAAAAAAAAAGCAATTGTTATATTATACTCGTTCGCCATAAATAACTTATACTATTTCAAGCCATATGAAAAGTTGTATTAAATTTAATAACACATTTTGGCAGTTTATATTTTGTATTCGATTTTATTCTGGTTAAAAAGAGTTTATTTAAAAAACTTAGAGATAACGCTATCCAGGTTCTTTACATCCATGTAGTAGGCAATCGTGGCCTTTGGATATCCGCCAAGAATCCACTGTTAGGATAAAATTTAATACTGATGCCATTGAATATTTATTTATGATAATATGTAATGATTTATGCCCCGTTTCTCTCGGCTAATGATTTTTATTCGGAGGCCGCTGTATTAATACAATATGTTTCAATTTTCTTTTATGATTGTTTTTATATAAATTATTTATGAATTTTCTATACTTTGTTCTGCTTTCCAATTTTAATAGATTCTTGCCAAGGAAGACCTCGGCAATATATACAAAAGATTGTATCCAGTATTGTATCTGTATACAAAAGATTGTATTCAGTATAATATTGTATTCAGTAAGTTTCGATCAATTGGAAAATCGTCATAGTTGTTTATAAATTGATTAGTGAATCGACTCGGCTCAATGCTCAATTTTATTATTTATTTATTTAAAAAAATGCAGATGAGAGCATGGAAAGCAGCCATAACGTTTTTTCTGTAATATATTTCCCATACATTTAATACACTGTATACATTATAATTCGAATAAATCATAAATAGTGAGTACATACTATAATCATAGCTAGATTTCTTCAAAATATAAGGTAGAAAATTAATATCTCAGGCCTCAACCATGGAATAGTTTTGTGTGTTGTTTCTTTAAGACGTTTGTCTGTATTGCCTTTATGTTGTTACCGCCACAATATAATTGACTTCATAATTATGAATAAAATAATTTAAATCTATTTTAACAAAATGTTGAATACCATGTAAATATGTACTAATGTTTAGTAAATAAATCTTATTTAATTTGAGACAAAATCAAATATTTGGAAAGCCTTAATTGCAAAAATATTATTTTCATTGCAATAAGATTCGTTTATCCAACATCGCTATTACAACGAATATTGACTTACGAAATATTTAAAAATTTATTAGTAGGACTTTATTTTATTTGACTTTGAATAGAAATTGATAGGTATCAGGGTATCAAATTATTTTTCTATTTGCATAGCTTGAAACTAAATAATTTTATGACGCTGAATATTTAAATTCAGGTATTTTTAGTATTTATGTCATCCTGGTACTTTTTCTAGTGTCAACTATTAAACTGAGTCTGATAGTATTTTGAAAGAAAGATAGATGTCGTGTAGATAACTAATTTGGTCTCAAAATCAAAACATGAATCGGATTAAGACGACAAAAAGTGTATCGGAAAACCGCGAACGAAAGCAATAATGAATACAGAATATACAATCAAAAGAACCCACGAAAAAGCTAATCCCGCCAAAATTTTTGACAAACAAACAGATATTTTATGACCATCGCAAAAAGATCTAAAATCTTTTAATACGGAAGGGGTTACGAATTTTTTACTCCATTAATTCAGACCGTGTATAAAAGTGATGAGGTTTTTTTTAACTGAAACATAATTTTAATAAAATACGGGCGGCGAGAATTTTTTTCATTTGTTCCCTGTCATGTCCTAACATTGGGTGGAATTAAATGGGTGAAAGGATATGGGTAATGGTTTATAAGCAACATGTTGCGAATTCGGTACGTCTGAAACTGTTGAGCTGATACTTAACTGTGTTAGAGAGAGGAATGTTGAAACTGTAATTTCATAAATTTGTGACTTAAAAAATCGTTTATTTATAAAAATTCTTGAAGGAAGGCTTCTGTGAAAAATAGTAATATATTTACTTAAAACAACTAAGGAAATTGGAAATAGAATTACCCCCGCATCACGACTGGCAGCTAATAATATTATGAATACCTAATAGAACATTAGAAATAATTCAGTAAAAATCTTTCATTTTATACAAAATTGCAGGTTATCCATTATTTAGATATAAAATAAATATTAGCCATACAGAAACTAAGCAAAATAAACATTACATCCAAAATGATTCGCAGCACTTCGCAAAGGAAAGCCTACAATAAACTAAAGTTAGAGCCTTCGAGCGAAATAATTGTCGATGTTTTAGGTCGTGGAATTTATAAAGGGCCGTAATGGACGCTTCATCCAGAGGGACTTGTTACATTTAGACGGATTATACGAATGAAATGTTTGTGTATACTTTTGCGTTGATGTGTTGAAAGTATTGTTTTAATTATTGAATACAATTTTATTTAAATTAATGTTTAATGGTACCGAAAAATTTAGACTAGCTCTGTTAAGTACTAAACAATTCTGCTGCTGTGAAAATGCTTTTACAATCAAAATATTATGTAATTTAATTTATTTATAGTTAGTTGTATTTGAAAATAATAGCAAGCTACAATAAGATTTCCTTCTCCTAGAGTATTAGTTTTGTAGTACTAATGAATAAAAAGTATACAAATTAAACAATGTTTCACGGTTCAAAGGTGGTCTATATTTCACATACTGTAATTTTGTATTTTAATATACGAAAGGAAAATTCTATCTTATATTTTTCAAATAGAGTGTTCCACCATTCAAAAATATCAACAAGCATATATATATATTATATATTTTAACACATTATACTTATTACGATCAAACGATCTACGATCAAATGCTACCAAATGTAGCGAGTACCAACTACGAGGTCGGAATTATTAATTTCGTTCCACTCGAAACGATTTCCTCTAAGAGCCTAAGCGCAATTTTTCATGAAGTAATTTTGAAATTTCGGATTGAGACTGCCTTCCGAGGAATGGCGAATCATCACAACGTGCCGGAATGAAATAGATTACATTTTTGTCACTTTGTTTTGGAAAAATATCGCGTATTTTGTAAACAGAAAACGAGTAAACAATGCTTGTTTATTTCTTAAAAAGTATCTTGTTTAATAAGGTAAGATTAGAGATAAGATAATTAAAAAGGTTTTCAGAAAATAAAAACGTGTGTTTGTTTTGATGTATCTCTGAAACGGCTAGATCTTCACGCGAGACTTTCATTAGCAATAGGTGTTTTTATGAAGCTTAACAAAACTACTTTTATAAGAAAAAGGAATACACAATAAATACAATAATGTATAAAGTTGTAAGCTTAAACTAGTGGAATATAAATTTAGCATACCATTTAGTATATAATAAAAAAAAGACGGGTTGCACTCCGGGAGTGCCGGCAGAAGTGAAAACTTGATAATTAACGTTGAGTTCTCTCCATCCGTCTTACGCTTTTTCGATCAGGTCACGTGTCCTGACGCGAGTTTAAGATTTTATACCCATTACAGAAAAAGTGCTCAACGCCGCTAAAGAAGTTTTCACTTCAATATGTCCTTATCTATATTGCCTAAACGGTGATATTATTTCAGATCCATTAAATCCAACAGCTGCGTACATAATGATTGCTTAAAGCTAAGTGCTTTTGTAATGCGCTATCAGTTACGAAATAACTACAATGTAAGGGTGCTCGTACACTATGCCATGCAACATCTGAATTTATGGAATATTCACTTATAATACCACAAGAGCTTCAAAATTATCGGGTATTTTCCGATAGGTTCGTTGCAAACAAATGAAGGAGTCAAGTTTTTAGTCAAGGTTAAAAAATCACGAGCGCGAAGCGCGAGTGATTTTTCCTGAAAAACTTGACGACTTTATTTGTTTGCAGGGAACCTTGAGGGAAATGCCAGATAATTTTGAAGCTCGTGTGGTATTCGGGGGATTATTTTTCCGTCCCAAATGTCGGCCAATATAATTTCACAATTGAATTCAACCTGTCAGTTTGACGTCAACGACCAGAGAAAATTTTCAAAAAATTATCAGTATAATACCATGTAGGTTGTACCACGTGACGTCGAATGGTGCAATTCTATTGGTCGATATTTGGGTCGGAAAAATAATCTAAATTATTTTTCTGGATTTACTTTTCTGACTGTATAATACAGAATTAGTAACAGTTTAAAGGATTATAACAAAATGAAATCAAAAGGTAAGATATGTAAAACTTACACTCTATATGTAATGGCTCTTTTAAAATAAATACCTAATACCACAGACTAATAATAATAAAATACTACGTATATAACTAATACCTTAATATCCACATGACATTCATAAGTTAATTATCACAATCCTTTACCCAATTCATACCAAAAACTATCATTATCCATTAAGTACCCAGTTCATACTTCAACCTACAACATACCTTAAATTCATACCTTTTCCATACAATATAATATAAAATATTCATAGTGAGCTTAGTCATCACTTACCCTAACTCCAAACTGGAGTGCTGGAGGAAAGCCAAAGGCGATAATATAAGAAATTTTAAAGCGAATACCGATGACCGCGGCTAGTTTCATATTAAGCTTATGAATATCTAGGGCTTATTTAGGACCGTAAAGTTGGATTTTGTTAGGTTTGAACCTATTTTAATGTTATAAGTATAGAAAAAGATTCTTCTGAAACTAATGGACGATTTTACGTTGAAGCTGGTGTAGAATAGGTTTATTTTTGCTCGTGTTTATTCAATTTATCGTAAGGTAGCAGATAGTAAGTATACATCTGTATTAAATTAATATTAATCGCCTTTTACAAAAATAAGTTATCTGTAGAAATTAAAAGAATGAACTTCGTTGATCCTTGGTAACAAATATAATCTAAATTTATTCAAGAATGAAATAATGTATCATTTTATCTCACTTATATTTAATGGGATAAGTAATGGGGGTGCCCTGGCAAAACGTGCGGGTTAGCTTGTAATATATAAGTAAATATTAAACTACGTAAGCATCATCACTACTATGGAACTCGAATAAAAATATTTATTTAGATTTGTATCTATACTATACAGGACTATAATATTTAATATAATATTTCAGGACAATTTTCACACACGACACGATCTGATCCCATACTAAGCTTTCGCTTGTGTTATGGAAACCAGATGGCTGAGAAACATACATATATATAATTTTAAATAAATACTTATATAGATAATTAACACCCAGACACAGAGCAAACATCTATGTTCATCACACAAATATTTCCCCGGGTGGGGATCGTACCCACGACCAACCTGCTTGGAAGGCAGGGCCACTACCAACCAAGCCAACCGGCCAGTCTATAAGTTATCTCAATAAAAATACTTAATTCAGAGAGCAACTTTGCCCACCTGCGTTACCAGCTTCTTACATATTATAGCCATATTAGTAACTACAGCCTATTAAAAAGTCATTTACTAGAATTTCACTGAATACAAAGAGCATAAGTAAGCAACAGTAAAATAATGTTAACCATTCTAACGACGAAAATTATTTTCACTCTAGAGCAATTCTGTTTTAAGGCAAAACAAATACAAAACAGCAACTAGAAATTTACCTAGATGGTTAAAAAAAGATCAAAGAGTTCTAAATAAATCTTCCTTGACTTAGGAATGAGCTTAGGAATATTGTTAGCGCATTTTTTAAGGTCCGTAATTAAAGCCCTTGTACCTTAGGCCTTAGCCTAATGAGTTTGTTGGCAATTATATCTCGAAGTCTTTGTGATATTTGATATAAATAGTTATAGTATATCATCTGGGGTAATTTAATCCTTTGATGTTGCTTTGTGAACCTAGTATTAAAAATATTAAACGAAATTTTTTAGAAGCGACATGACGAGCAGACATGTTTACTTTATTTATTTAAACAATACACACTTTTTTAATTGTAAATAAACAAATTGAATCTAATACATACTTAAATGATGGATAATATAATTCCATAGTGTTTGGATTTGGATAATTCCATTGTGATGGATAATATATATTCGAAAAATCACTATAGATATATGTATAAAACAACGTTACACATACTAAATCTACTCTTCAGTCCACATAAACAATCACAAACATAAAGAATTACTTGGCCGCAAACCGAACTCGAAAGATATCAATAAATAATGAACAATTGTACGGAACCACAATCATACTCACATCGACGGCTAATTTATTACCTCCAACAAAAGTTCCGTGGATCATTACACTCGGTCCAAATATTTATTTCGCTCCTACTTACATCCCTGCTCCTTTATACGTGATTAATGGCAGGCGACTTTCATTCCTTGATAAGGGATCAATAGGAGCTGCCAAGCGGAATCCTCGGATTGTCTTTCGGGGTTCCGTATGTGTTTGTAAATGATATTTTTTTTTATGAAATGAAACTTCTTAAGGCGCGTTCAGTGTAAAATTTCAAGGTCGCGTCATGGCAATTCCTTCACGTCATGGAGCAAGGCGACGATAATCGTATATTTGAATCTTACCAAAGAAGTTTTAATTTATAAAGCTGAAGAGTTTGTTTGTTTGAACGCGCTAATCTCAGGAACTAATTATGGTCCGATGTGAAAAATTATTTTGGTGTTAGATAGCCCATTTATCGAGGCAGGCTATAAGCCTATAGCCTGATATCATCAGGATATATAGCCATATATCATCAGGCTAAGGCCAATACATGCGGAGCGATGCGGGTAAAACCGCACAGCACAGCTAGTATTTATAATAATAAGTTCAAACGATGACGACGCGGACGGTTAGGAAAATAATTGCATAAAACATACGTGTTACGGAACCCACTTTTCAAACTCCGCATCGTTCTTAGCCAATTACAATTTGTTTACCTTTGAACCAGTGATATTCTAAATTTTCCTCGGAGATCTATTTTTATTTATATAACGAAAATTTATATTAATATTTGAATACGAGAAAATTCCAGTTATGAAAAATAATATGAAACATATTGAAAACATACGTTATCTTCGTTTTTGTTGAAAATTGATACTTATATTATATTTCCGATGAAATATAAACTTTCCATGCAACTATGAAAGCCATTTTTGCTGAAATTTTATATGCATTTAAATGAAGGTCTGAAATAACATTACAGGTACTTTTATCCCGATATTATGTGAACAAAGTGCGGACTGAAACTGTTAAATTAATAATTAAATTGCAAAAAGATTTTAACTTTTAACCTTTTACCTCGCGCTCTCCATTTTGTAAAATTCAGATAATATTATGATATATAGATAGATATAGTAACTTTAGTATTATAGACACAAGATTACTTATTGTGTCTACATCTTCATTTCCATAAATAATAAACGTTTTTCCTTTTTTTCCAACATTGAAAGAATAACATAATATTATTAGAATTATAGAGTATGACATAATATGAAGAATACATTATTAGGTATCTTAACTATAATACTTACTCAAATGCAGGAGGGAACAGTTACGTTTAATACTTTTTCACATGAAATTCGCGAGTTATAGGAAAGAGTCTAAAATAAGGAAATCCATTTCTAATCAAAATAAATATTCATAGATAATTAACGTGAACTATTTTTAACATTACATACTTATTTTATACATATGACTCCGCGTATACGTAAAGAGGTCTAAACCTAAACTCAATTTCCTAACAAATATGAAGTCAAATATTAGGCTAGCCGTTCCCGGACACGTGGCCGTGGTGTTCCCGGACGTCGCATGTTTACAAAGTTACCCACCGTCACCTGAAAGTTCCCGAGTTGACTACGTGATGACTTCGTTCGTTAGTTGAGTGAAAATTGTTTTATGTTCCGTTCTATGTGTTGATGATGCATTAAGTTGTTTTTATGCCTGTTGGAGTGTAGATACAGTATAGATAATGTTATGTACATTTTAAAATATAATATAATAATTGTATGCAGTTGCAAAAAGTTGATACCAGCAATATATCGAAGTATAAGTTATGATAAATTTATTATGTAGTACCTACTTAAATGCATCTAATAATGGTCTGAAAAGATACTGAAACATGATAACTTACAATAAGAAATGTATTATGGATGAAGTAATAAAATAGTTCTCGTTGCAACACTCTAATGAAACTTCATTATAAAAACACATTTTCGTACCCTTGCAAACAGTTTACAAAACCATGTCTCCAAATGACAAACAAGCAATAAAATCAAATAAGAAATTAAAACTACCAGAAAAGAAAGAAGCAGTAAAAAATGAAACCCCACTTCAGCTTAATCCGCGCGACCCTCCCCAAAATCAACACAATTCACTCCAGGTTAAATTTTTTCATCAAAACAGCGTAATCAATAATGCCGCTATAAAACACGTTTTAACAAGAACAAATTACAATTGTTCCCCCGTTCCAAAGGGTACATTCGCCCTAAACCGTTTTATGATCGCGGCATACGGCGCATAAAGTTTTATTACGGCCCAAATCTAGCACGGATCTTTTTATGCAATACATTTAAACGTTTAGTGTAAATAAGTAAACGGTATCTGGAGGGTATCTTTGAAATGTTTGAATATCCGGCTCGAAGGACCAAGTGATGAAGTAGATGTTATAATCGTGATAAAATGAGTGAATAGATTTGAAAGATCTGATGATGCATTTCAGTTTAATAGTCAACTATAACCTGGTAAACTTAGTAGATGAAAACTAAGTTGTCTATTTTTAAACTTACGTCTACTAGACCATAAAGAATATAGTCCGATCAACCATAAGGTCGTCTAAATTACACTATACCATAGGAAAGGCATTTCAAGTAGAAATATGAAAATGTACAAAAACCTTGAAGCCTTAAATTAAAAACACATGGAATACATTTCATCACATACAGTTATAATTATTAAAGTCCTCAAAAGATAATCACATGAGCGGATAAGTTAATCTTGGAGCATCAATGAAGTCAACATGATCATTAACCTACAAACAACATTAATTTCGCATAAGTACCGAAACACAATCGGCTGGCGTATAACGGAATTGCAGATTTATTGTTAAGACCCATCGCCGATTGTTCAACCTCAATCACGATTCAATCAGCCCTGTTTTCATATCGGCCGATCGAAATATCATCGAAATGTCGCGAACAGATTCTGGGATTTACGGGGGGTTATTGTGCTGGAGAACGTGGCGGTTTTGTTGATTTTTACAAGCATCTTTAGTAGTTGAAAATGTTTTTTTGCAATGCTAAATCAAGTAGTGCTATAGATACTTTTATATTAAATCTGTTTCGTATTACCATAGAATAACATTCTTGTACACATGTTCTATATCAAAAATCGCAAGATGTACTTATAATTTCATTACTCACCGCAATTTACTCATTGCTCACATACAATAAAAATAATTACCAATACGCTCTGTCATCTGTCCCTACTTATATCAAAAACAAGTAAATCTTTTCAGCACCGGTGAAAATTTATTAAACAGATAAATAAATACACCTTTACACAACCTTTACATTAATAAAATGAATACACATTTGCAGCATTAAATCGCTTCAAGTTTTCCTTCAGCTATAAGCTTTCAAATATAATATCGGTCCGTGTGTCGCCACAGCGCTTGAAGCACGGCGAAACGAATTGCTGAGAAGCGACGAATAAGCGCTTTATTATTTTTGTCGACGTTGAATCGGTTTTAAACAACAATTGCCGCCACTGTTGTACTTTTTTTTTTGCTTTCAGTGTTTGTATGTATTATTGGTATTAAGGAAATATGATTTAAATGTACCTAATAAAGAGAAGAATACGAATAATTGTTATCATTATAATCTTCTTAAGTAAAAATAGTAATTTAATAAATTTACCGATAGTAATTAATCATTTAACTATGCTAATATTCAACTGAAAACTGTTATGCTTAGTTTGTAAGACTACTCTACTTCTCCTACAACCTTCTCATAGGGATTCACCTTTTTACATATTAGATACACAAGTGAAGTCTATACAATAACTATCTAGTAAAAATATTCACTACACTCACAAAATAATATCACCACCAACATAACCACCAACCCAACCCTCAAGTATCAATTAAGCCTACTAACACGGAAAAATTAAAAACGCCATCAAAAACTACTTGGAATCGACCTGTCGCATACCTCCCCGATTTATCGCTGAACTTGGCCAATAAATAGACGAGACGAGCTAGCAGTGTCCTCTGGGACACTTCACACGGGACAAGAGACTGAGATAACTGGACGTTTATGTTTGTCAAAGAGGAAATATAGGTATTTGTTTATGTAAAGTAAAGAGGTATAGTCGTGTTTGTTTATGATATTTGTATTGTTCTAAATGTTGTGTTTCAAGATGTTTCCCTAAAGATCTATATTTACTGTATGAGAGTATAATTGACAAAAAAATAGTTCTATGAACAACTGCGTGTAGTTTGAGTAGGTAGTATAAATAATCAATATTTACAATTAAACAGAAACCATAGGATAGTAAATACAACATGTAATCATAAAAGTATCTTATTTGGGGAACTACTCTTAAATTACAAAAGTATCATGATTAACATTTCCGGGTCCTGCAGCCTTTTAAGCGGCCAACCGCCGACCGTGTGAAGCAACCCTTTTTCTTCAGTAATAACGAACTGCGTCCTAAACTAACAAGAGGGTCAATTTAGAGAAGACTCGAATATCTTTCAAAACAATGTTATTATTGTACCAACTTCGATGATTTCCATGTTAATTTATTGCCTAAAATTACAGTTATTTTCTTACCTTTCGAATTACTTTTGCTCGTAGTTGCTCTTATTCTTAAGTTTTTGGTGCTCTTGATCTTTTTTACTGAATGTTTTATATACCTACATTGGGTCTATTTCAGTTAGGTCATTCTATTGAATAGCTGTAGCTAGTGTGAAGAGGTAATTATTGCTATTACACATAATATTAGTAAGCTGTGCCTCGCAGTTTTACCCGTATTGCTCCGCTCCTGTTGGTCTTAGTGTGATGATAGCCTTCCTCGATAAATGGGCTATCTAACACCGAAATAATTTTTCAAATCCATGAGATTCTCGCGTTAAAACAAACAAACTCTTCAGCTTTATAATATTTTGAAGTAAATATTGATGGAAAATTACCTCTGCTCTCGTATTAATTAGAAACAAAACCGTGTTTACAACTACAGCTAGTTAAACATTTCCCACCCATAAAGCTCCCAAACCAAAATAATAGCAGACTAATCCAAACAGCATTAATTAGAAAATAAATTCAAATACATTCAAGGCTTAAATTTGGGTGTTCACAATTAAACTGTATATTATTAGCACATCCAATTGTGGCTTGTAAAATGTATTGGATGTATTCGGTGTATGGTTCAAAATACCTTGTAATCTGTGGAATAACATTCATCGAACGTTCTAGAATTTAGATTGTTATAAAATTGATTATTTCGTTTTAGAATTATTAGCTGCGTGCCAATGTGTTGAATTTTGTGATTATTGTATAATAAAGTGGATTAGAAAATATGTTATTCCAGATTATAAGCTATGTTTTAGATATGATTTGGTTAGATATTTAACGCTTTAATTTTCCAAGTACTTATGGACATTTTCGAAAGATATATTATGCTATTAGTAAGGTGAGATGTAATGTTTAGTTTGGTTAAATAATATTTTTTAAAATAAATCAGGTTTCAAAATCTGTTAAGAGGTTGTTATATTTAAATATACTCGTGTATAATTAAACAAAAAATCGGGATACATTGCGATGTACTGTCGACGCCCTCAGCTAAGGGCCTTAAGATATTCAGTAAGTAAGTAAGTAAGTAAACAGAAGCATTATTTAATTAGGTTATAGGTATTCTCAGATAAAGCACACATTTAACAATACACATATTAAAGCTAATACTACGTTTAAAAGTATCAAAGTCCATACCAAGAGGTCCGAGATCATGGCGTAGCGCCAACTGAGCCGAAACTTTGTCTTATAGTTATATGCCTATTACACTTCCATTATACTTAACACTTTAAAGAGAGAAAGATTATTTCATTTATTCTTCTTCTTCTTCTTTGTCGATTCACTCTTGGCAGAGTGGTCGTGGTCACGTTGAGACGTCCACATCGGTGGTAGAGGCGGACACAGCTTTACGCACGATCTCCCGCCATCTCTTCCTGTTACTAGACTGTCTGGCGCAGTCTGATACGCGAATTCCTACAGCAGATTTCACTTGGTCGGTCCAGCGCATTGGTGACCTGCCGCGCGATCTGATTCCTTCCACCTTTCCTTGTACTACTAGCCGCTCAATGGAGTTGTTATCTCGCCTAGACACGTGTCCAAAGTATTGCAGTATGCGCGACTGTACTACGGTCGATAAACGCTGTTTGATGCCGAGCTCTTGGAGTATGGACTCGTTGGTGCGAAACTCTGTCCACGATATCCCCAGCATCTTCCTCCAGCACCACATTTCTAGAGCATTTATCTTCCCTTTTTCCAACTCGCGCACTGTCCACGTTTCTGCCGCGTAAAGAAAAATGGGGAATACGAGTGTTTGTACGAGCTTGACTTTTGTGGCTTTGGTGATATTACGATTCCTCCACACTTTTCTCAACTTCTCCATCGCAGTTCTGGTTATGGCCATACGTCTTTTTACTTCATCTACGCAGCCGCCGTTGTTTGAGATCAAAGCACCAAGGTATACATAGGTCGGAACCACGTTGCAGTTCGCAATCTGTGTCACTTCGGGCGAATTGTCGTTGGCGCGGTCTACAATCATAATTTTGGTTTTAGAACGGTTTATCTTTAACCCAAACGTACGGCATACGCGCTCCATTTTGAGAAGCAATTCCTTCATACGGTCTGCGTTACTTGAAAACAAGGTAGTGTCATCTGCGTACCGCAAGTTTGCAATTTTGTGTCCACCAATCACAACACCATCGTCCCAGTCCTCGAGAGTGATTCGCATTACAAGTTCGGTGTAGACGTTAAAAAGTAAAGGTGATATTATGCATCCCTGTCGGACGCCCGCACTTGGATGGAAGCCATCTGAGAGGAGGTCATCTGTCCGCACTGAAGCTGTGCCCCCTTCGTAGAGCTGTCTGAGCAGGTGCACAAGGTGTTGTGGTGTGCCCATGTCCAGTAATGTTTTCCACAACGTTGGCCATAGCACCGAGTCAAACGCTTTGGAGAAATCCACAAAGCATATATATGTAGGCTTGTTGAATTCTCGAGCTTTCTCAATGATCTGACGAACGATGAGAATTTGTTCACGGGTTCCTTTTCCTTTCACAAAACCGGCTTGTTCAGGCGCAATTTCTCTGGACAAATAAGCTTTTAGCCGTTCGTTGATGATGTGTAGCATAATTTTGCTGGCATGTGTAATTAGAGCTATAAGTCGAAAATTGCTACACTTCTTAGTGGAACCTTTTTTATGAAGAGGAGTGAAAACTGTATGAGCCCATTCAGAGGGCCATTTGCCTGTGAGCCATATCTTGTTGCAGATGATGTGGAAGATATGAACGCCCCGGTCTCCTAATGCCCTAATTGTTTCAATAGGGATCGCATCTTTTCCTGTGGCTTTCCCATTCTTAAGATGTTGAATAGCGGCTCTCACTTCTGACTCAAGAATATCCGGCTCCAGCATATCACTCGCAGGCTCTGTAGATGTAAAATTTTGCGACTGAGGGTCTTCAAACAAGGACTGACAATAGTTTCTCCAAACTTCCGATATTTTGTCCAGTTCAGTGACCACTTGGCCATTCTGATCTTCTATGGCCCAGGTTTTTGACGGCAGCGTTTTAGTAATGAGACGAATCTTATGATGCAAATCCCTTGACTCATATCTATCTGCATGAGCTTCAACTTCCTTACACATATTGCGTAGGTATGCATTATGATCTTGTCTGCATTGACATTGTATTCGTGCCGAGATCTTATTGAGTTCCTTTACATCGGCTCCCGCTGCTTTCATATTCCGGCGTTCTTCAACGAGTTTGAAGGTTTCGTCAGTCATCCAGTGCTGTCTTTTGTGGGTTGTGGTTGGTTGTGCAGTTTCCACCACGGCTGTGGTGATGAGTGTCTTCGCTCGATCCCAAAGTGAATCGGGCGCTTCGTTAATCAGATCTGCTTCCGACCACTGTGACCAGTTCTGTTCGACAATCGAACGAAATTTCTGACCATCTTTCACCTCTAGCTTCCTCGGCTTTTTGATGTATCGGGCTGCTGTCAGCTTGAGCTTTAGTTTAGAGATCAAAAGCTGGTGATCAGACCCGCAGTCAGCTCCAGGTAACGTATGGGCATTTGTTACACATGATCTCCATCGCGAACGAGTCATTATGTAATCTATTTGGTTGCGAGTCTTTCCATCGGGTGATACCCAAGTATACAGCCTTCGAGGGTGGTGTTGGAAGAGGCTATTAACAATCAGCAGGTCGTTTTCGGAAGCAAATTGCAGTAAGCGTTCGCCTCGTTCGTTCCGCTTACCGAGTCCAAATCTCCCCGCGCATTTGCCCAGCTGATGAGCGTTTTCCCCGATCTTAGCGTTCAAGTCTCCTAGGATGACTAATAGCTCTCTGTTTGGTACCTTCGCTATTGTACGTTCTAGTTCAGAGTAAAACTTCTCGATTGCGTCGTCACTTGCGGTGGAGGTTGGGGCATAAACTTGGACAATGTTAAAATTCATCGGCGAGGCTTTTATCTTAATGCTGATAATCCGATCGCTTACTGGTTCGTATCCCATCACGCAATTTTTCCGGCGAACAGGTAGTAAAAATGCTACACCGTTGCTGCTGCTAACGTCGTTGCCAGAGAAGTAAACGACGTGGTGGTCTGTTAATAAGTGTCCGCTGCCTTTCCAATGTGTTTCGCTTATACCACAGATGTTTATACCGGCTCTTACCACTTCTCGTTCCAGTATGGTGAGTTTTCCTGCTTGATTTAAACCGCGCACATTCCAAGTTCCTATCGTTTGGAGGTGTCGTAGCTTGATAGAGTTTCCAGTAGCAGAATTTCCATGGGGGGCCTGGTCTCCTACCCCGCCATGGCCGGTAGCCAACTTCACACCGCGCACCCCGGACGCAGCGCAGCGCCGGTCGCTAATCGGTTCGCAGGGCGATCGTGTCTCATTTATTTGTACTCTCATGTGACTTTCTTGGGAATGTAGCCGCAGTGGTTTCCCCTTGCCTTCTGCGCCAGACATTTTAGAGGTTATTTAATCCTCAAGGCCGCTGGAGCCTCTTCTTCTCGGTCGCCCAAGAAGGTGAGTGGTTATCCCGCCACAGCTCGGTCGCCAGAGCCTCGTTCGTTATCTAGCAGGGAGCACCACGACTCCTCTGGTTGTCGCCGCTATCTATCTATCAGCGCGTGCAGGTGAGGTTGACATTAGGGCCGGTGTAATGATGTTAGTAACCGTTCTCCCCTTACTCCCCTTTATTTCATTTATTACTTGTAGGATAATCTATTCATCATTTTAAAGACATTATTTATATTAAAACCCATTGAGCCCCAAGTGGCCCGATCGGTCCACGACACAATAGATTTTCTATTGTGTCTGTGGTTCCGGGGCCTGAAACTACATAATCTCGTTCGGAGCTGGGTATTATAAAAGTAAAGAGAAATCGAATAATTAAGTAATATATTAGATATATTTTTAATAATTGTACATTTGTATAAAAAAATACACTATAAAACTGTCTGGTGCAATTGTACGATTGCTCAAATGTATCTCCAAAATTTGGCATCTTTAAAATTGTTGTATGAACCTCCCTATTATTACTACATTTTACTAAATAAAATACATACATCGCAATACAAGAGCATAAAGTTTACAGAATAAAATTGGGAATCCTTTACAACATTTCCAGAAGAATTAATCTGGATTTTATTTCCGATCACAATCCGTTCGGCAAATAAATTACATTGCAACGGCATTAGAAACCAGCTTACGTGTCCTATATTCAGTATATTGGGTTAAGAAGGACTTATGTTTATTTTGTATGTTAAAGAAAATGTTAGGTACATATTAACATGGACAGACTTTTTATAAATATTCCATCATCAGGTAAAAACAAAAATTATAAGCTCTTCTCGAGTTAAAAACGATACGATTTTTTTTAAATGAGTCGTTTTCTGTACATATTATAAAGTGTTGTACCTACGTGTCGCGATCATACATGAGTATATTTTCTACTTATATACTAAAATGATATATTATATATGAATATTAGCTGCAGCGGAACAGAAAATTTTGTATTTTTGGCTGGCTGTTATAGGATAGTTGCTTTATATTTGTGTATTAGCAGTCTTATTTTCCTTTAAACAGGATTTCCATAAAATATACAGCAAATATATGGGAATCTCGTTGAGAGATTTTAAAAGCTTTAATTAAATTATATACCAAGATACAAAACATCTACCTACATGATTTCTCAGTTATCCATTTAACAAGACCAATGTAAATAACCAAACCAATATCAAAGGATTAAACATAAAATAAAAGCTATCCACGATTCGTTCACATAGTTTTATTCCTTCTATAACTTTTAATATTCAGCATATTGCAGAGGTAGGAGCGAAATGGAAACGATTCAGTGCCCGGAATATTGTCCACATTTCCCGGGAAGGTCATAAAAAACATTATAATTTTAGTCCGGACACCGATCTTGAAATGTGGGACGTCTTCTATACGGGTGGACAGAGTAAAAATTTATAGAGGCATTGATTTTATGAAAGTTCTTTATTCGTGGAATATTCTGATGCGTTTTCTTATTAGAAGTAATTACAAATAGGTATCTAAAAATAACAATCTCAGTTCAATCAACTTCGGAGACACATGTAGTCATATGTAATTTTGAATATAATCAAATCTATAATTTTTTTCATTTACCTAGGTTTTCGAAAGATAATAAACGCCTTGATGATTTTAGCTCGTTACATAATGTTGTTAGGAAATTAATATGTAATTGTAAATAACTATTGTTGGACTTTGTTTTGTTCCGAAGTTCACAGACATTCATTTTTTTACAATACGTTATACATGTAAAACAAAGTGAATAGTTTTCTCTTACCAACATATTACCTCACACTCTATACCCCCCTAACCTGTGCACAGGAAATTGAAGCCCGTACGTTTATCGCGAGCGAGCGAGGCGTGATCGAGTGGCGAGATTGTGGCAAGAAAAACATCATACCGATACCGTATATTGCACTACTATATACTACATAGTACAGGGAACATACGCTAGTGACTGATTGGATATTGTCTTGCAGCTGCGAGACTAAATAAAGAAAAAACAAGCTATATTGCCGGATAACAACTTGAATCTACTTCTTAAAAAGTACATAAATATGGCAAGCAGGACAGAGTTAGCCATGCTGTCGGGATTAATTAACAACCTAATAGATTTTTGCCTGGACGAGACTATAATGTAGTAAAATACATAAATAATATTCATGGACTGAACTATAAATTTGTGGATATAAAAAATGTAAGCAAATTAATTTTAGCTTAATAAAGCAAATTCATTAAATTCTTAGCTTGCTTATTTGTGTTTAATTAGTTTCATTACCTAACCTAATAATTACAATTTAGAAGATTTTTATCTAAATTAAATTAAATTAAATTTATTTTATTTTATTTATCTAAAATAAAGTTAAACTTTTTACTTATTAGTTTCCAATTAAATAATGATGAAATATTTTTTGTTCTTTTTATTCTTTAAATTAACTGCTTTATTTGTTTAGATTTTTCTATATTAATAATATATTCGATAGAATTGGATGTGAACCTGCGAATTTCGTAGACTTCTAGACCCTTACGTCACGAACTCGCCACGCTTATAAAATACTAGTATGGAATTCTAGTCTGTAAAGACGCTACCCTATCTATCAAGCGTTTCGATAATACATTATAATATTTCAATACGATTTTATAACAGACTAGCTTACCGCCCGCGGCTTCGCTCGCTTTGTCGAAAACCCAATAAATTATATACTAATACCTTCCATTTGAATAACTCTATTTATTAATAAACCGCATAAAAATCCGTTGCGTACCCATACAAAGGGACATAGCGGCGGAGAAAGCGACTTTGTTTTATACTATGTAGTGATTAACTACTAGATATAATATTCTCAATATCTCCTTATTCGAGCATTCAACGCCCCCATTGCACTTCCGAACTTAAAAACAAAAACATTCGAATAAAAATGAGTACAAAACATCGAGAGAAAAACTCAATTTCACAGTCTCGATTCGATTTTATCGAGAAGTTGCAGCGATTATAACTTGCCGGTTCGAGTGAACCGAGATCTTATTCCAAAACTTGTTACTATTTTGAATTCGACGCCATTCCGCGGTGACTTGTTGTGTTTTGTTTATTGTGTTTCTGTTGAATTTTTCAGTTGAAAGCGCTGTACGGTTTTGTTGAATTCACAGGTATAAAGAGGTTTTTTATGGTAATAGGTTTGTTTGTAGTGATTGATACTGTAATAAAGATATATCTCTGAAGCGATTGTTGTTGGAGGAGGCACTTATATATTTTATATCTTTCTAATTATTATATTGTCATAATCGAAGCGATTAATATAAAGGTAGAAAACAAAAACGAAATTTCAATTGCGTGAAATAGCTGTTCGAAATCCATACTAATATTATAAATGCGAAAGTAACTCTGTCTGTCTGTCTGTTACTCAATCACGAATTAACTACTGAACCAATTGGCATGAAATTTGGTATGGAGATATTTTGATACCCGGGAAAGGACATAGGCTGCTTTTTACCCCGGGAAATAGGATAGGTTTTATCCCGGAAATCCCACGGGAACGGGAACTATGCGGGTTTTTCTTTGACTGCGCGGGCGAAGCTGCGGGTGGAAAGCTAGTGTAATATAATCGGAGAAATGGATTACATATATACATACATACTAAATGTACTATTTAATAGCAAATAAAAATAACTACTACCTACTTTTGTGTAAAGTGGGAAGAGAAATACAAATGAATTATTGGCACGGTATTTTTATAGGTTTGCAATGAAATGAAAAATCAAACAAGGACTTCAAACAGTCCTTTGACCATTCTAAAGTAGCTGATTTTAACAAAACAGTCCATAACTAATTGTGTCCAAAACCGCTAAGCCTCTAAATATTTTACTTCCTTAGATTATATCAGTATTAGCAACATTACACGCGATATAGAGAGTCGGCAGATCATAAAAACAGAGGCTGCGTTATCTAACCGCTTATGGCGTTACGGCCATACGCCTCTGAGATATTACACTGTACATGTAAAGTATATGTAACTGTGTACAGCTTGTATAATCGTAATGTTCGAGATTATGGTATGTACTTTGGTGGGAATTTAAGGATATTATAGTAAATAATCATTCAGTTTATAGTAACTAATAAAGAATCCGCGAAGTATATAAATAGATTGAATTTAAATAAATGTTAAGGTTGCGTATTATTTACTTTTACTCATACCTAAGCGAAAAGAAAAAAATGTGGGTGTAGATAAATAATAACAAGTTCCGTTAGGTTAATTCAACATTATAGTTTTTAACATAAGAGATAAAGTACGAATTTATTTTATATAACTAATGATTATGATATTATTATGATAGAATAAATCATTATTGCATACAAATCTTCAAATACAGTCGTTTAAAAACATACAACGTACCTATACAAGTAACGTAAGTATATTCTCTTAGTCTTATAACAATCCACCTTTCACAAAAAGAAACACTGTATTCCCCGTAATCCCGCGTAAATAATTCTCCAAATCATGTTTCGAATGATAAAAAATAATTCCTCGCACATTCCACAGGCGCGCACTTACAGAGCGCGGGAGAATTTGAATTTCCCCGGGCATTTTCCCGAGAATTTCCCGGGCATTTGCTGGGTATTTCCCGGGTATTTTTCACGGCGACGTCGCGGGTAATCCGACATTGGAGTGAGACACAGTTTTAACACAGATGAACATAAAAATTAAACCCTGACGTGTTCCATGGTGTCTTTGTTGGCGAAACAAAAATTTGTATTTGGCAATTGTACCGTTGTTTGATAAATACGTTGTTTTTTGCTACCGTGAATGGATTATTTGTTTTACTGTTTTGTTGTTGATAGCGGATTTATTTCCTTGTTAATTAGTGATTCCTTGAAAGTTTCATAAATAGGTAATTTGCATAGTTACATAACATTAAAAAAATCTCATTTTAGTATAGCGCACCTTTTCATATTAACTGATCAATTATTTACATGTACTTGTCTTATTGTAATAATATTTGAGAAAAATAGAATTTGAATTTGTAACTATCATCTCTCAAAGCAAAAAGTGTATACGGCCGTTACAATTTGGTAATTGTACCTACAGACTGTTTACAATAAATGATAGGTAACACAACACTTTCCTAATTTTTGCGTTGCATATAGTTTAGTACAATAAAAAATAAGAGGGTTAACAATAAGTTAAATTGATATCTACCCAATCACATTCGTGGAAAGCTACTATTACCACATTTTACTAAATAAATACTACAGTACCCTTAGTGCTTATTATCATTGAAAATCATTTACTAAATCTATGACATGTGCGATAAATCTGCACAACGCCACCTTGCGGCAGAAGTGGACAACTTAATACCAACTGACTGGCTAAGCTGTGATACAACAAGCATTTAACAGTGATGACTTAATGTAACGTTTAGTAATAAACTAAAGCTATTTCATAATCTCAAGCTCAATATTTTTTAAGTGAGTTTTTTTTATATTTACTTCATAAGGCGACGATTTTAGTAGGTTTGAATCTCACCAAAGAAGTTTCACTTTGAATTATACAAAGTTCCATGAAAAAAAACATAACTGTAAAAAATGAAACAAAATATAAGACAGATTATTTTCTTTACTTACTATTTTTTTTTAAATAAATTTAAAATATAATATTAGAAACATTACCTACTGATACTTTAATAGACTTGTTATGGTTACAACTACGCCATACATATTTTTAAATAGATATTCCACATACCTATACACTAAGCGCATTTTTTGCCTTTGTTAAAGACGTACAAAGTGCATCTATCGAGATTTGTTTCTAGTGATAAAATTCCCTTTAAATTTCAAAAGCTTTCACAATAATGACAGTAAGCATTTAACGACCGCAGTCGGGGGTAATAGCTAGTTTTATATTAACCATTATCTTTTAGTGGTATTGTGACGAAATAAAACCGTGACATGAGTTTTATGGTTGTATTTTTTCTGGATTTCCTTGAAAGTAGGTTATGGTTCCAGATGGTTAAGTATATAAGTTAAATAATACATCAATAGTTAGATAAAAATAATAAAAAATGGTAATTGTATACATTTATTTTATCCCAAAAATTTTAAATTCAATATAGGTCTCTGAAATAACTATTATGTTTTAGAAATAGGAGAGAGAGAAAAGAAAAACAAATTCAACTAAAAGTACATAATATGCCTTGTGCATGTGTGCCATGTCAAGCAAGTAGTTTTCAAAATCTATTAACAAGTTATAGACAAAAACATTATCATAAGATGTAATGATATATGACCTATATGACCATCAGTTTCAAACCTCTACATCAACAACGCTCTACAATCTACATAGATCATATTATTCCATTGCAGCGAAAATCGCAATAAAAGATAAATTCCATTTCCAATCATTACACTCAATTCCAGTCTGTAAAAGTTAAAACGTCACCCTTTCGAAGCCACTCACCCAATCAAGTGCTAGTTGAGAATACGAACGAACGACTCCGCCACATCTAAATCGCCAAAATGAGCAATTTTCAGGCCATTTCAGATGCATAAAACTTTATGCGGCATAACAAAATTTGCCACCAGTACAACTTGACCTATCGGAGTTCAACTGACGCTCACATAAAGTACATTTACGCAGGTCTCATTACACTGGTCAGGGGAACGATGTAACTGTTAATTTTCAAGAATAGTCGAAACCGTGGCGTAACGAGCAGAGGTCATTAAGGAGTGCTTAAACACCGCCGAAATATTTGACCCGCAAGGATCAGGAAGTTATATCTAATTAGCTTAAGGATCGGAGTTGAAAAGTCGGCTTTAGATTCTTGTTAGCGTTCCTTGTTTAAAAGAAGACTCATTTGTTGATTATTCTATGACGTCGTTGATTCTATGTTAAGTACTAAAAATCGTTAGGCTTAAATATTTTGCTAGAAATAAAATCAATACGATGTTTTTACGAATTAGTTACGGTCTTGTTACGGTCCAACAAGATGGTTTACAACTTTACACTAATGAAAAATTGTTTATTAGACAAAATTAATATTTAGCACTCTTTAATTATCCCGATAAGATTTGTTTACATAAGAATAAAGGATGTTTTCTAAACAAAACATAATTTTTAAAATACCATAGGATTAGTACCTATTTAAAGAGAAGCATGTTTATAAACATTATAATTATATTTAAACTAGCTGCGCTTCGCGGCTTCACCCGCGTGGATCCGCTCCTATTGGTCTTGGCGTAATGATATATATAGCATATATATAGCCTTCCTCGATAAATGGGCTATCTAACACTGAAAGAAATTTTCAAATCGGACCAGTAGTTCCTGAGATTAGCGCGTTCAAACAAACTCTTCAGCTTTATAATATTAGTATAGATTGTGCACCAAAGCTCTGGAACTTTAGATACAAATAGACAGAAAAAATCACTACCAAATTAATTAGGTACTTTGTTACGAGGGATACTCCTTGAATAATGCGAATACGTTATTTCTATTCGAAGTTGAAACATTGACGGATTAGGATCGAACGTGCTACCCGCCCATTGGCATTCGATGTACAATCATTTATCTCACGTACACGCTTAGAATCTTGTAAGCTATTTTTGAGTTGCTTTGCTGTAAAATGTACATGTTTTAGTTTAGAATGAAACATTTATTTGAGTATCTGTAGCTAAGTTGTTGGGTTATTACAATCATAATGATACCCTCTAGAATTAACTATCACTATAAATGTATTAATTTTAAACACATTATATCAGTGATATGTTCTACTACAAGTATTTTCTCAATGACTGAAGAAACTATAAACATTGTTACTGAATTAACATTTTTAACTTTTTTATATGTTATCACCATTAATAAAGTAAAACGTTGTGATTAAACTGGTCAAATAAAATTTCATCTATAGCATCATAAACATAACCTAAGTGAAGTAAACCTCAAACAGCAAACGTTAGTATCGCAAATTACAAACCTCTAAAAAGTTGCTATTGAAAGGCATTTACCGCTAATGTTGCGGGTAGTGTGAAATTGTTTCCCCTTACCCCTCTCCCCCCTCCCCACACCCCCGCGCCCCGCACACCGCGGCGCTGTCAATCAGACGGCCGCCAATTAAAGTTTTAATGGCGCGCATGTAGTGTCGCGATTTTGGATATGTGTGTGGAGCGGCAGCGGGTACGATTAATAATAATGTTTTTTTGCCACTCTAGGAAAGGAACTGAACATTTGTGTATATAATATATACAAAATACCTCTGATGAAAAGAATTAAGTTTTTTACGTCAATGTTAACAGCTCGCGATTAATTTATGAAATAAAAAAATCGATTGAATCTCTGTTTTTCTGTAGTATGATTTTATTCGATAAGAACCACGTACCATGAATAACAATAGTTTATACTTTATGTCATTATTCATTACAAAAGAATGATATGAATAATAATTCATTGCAACTGACTAAAATAAAGACTAAATTTTGTTAAGCAGTTTTCCCAATTTTCCAATAAAAAGCTTAAAAAGTCGGTTAAAACCCTAATCAAACATATTTCAATATCGCTATCGCTTACGCTCATCGCTATAACAACAACCTTACGTCTAATCTATTTAGAATATAGTGAGTACATTTTGTACAAACCGTATGAATCTTTTTAGCCATAAATCCATTTAACGTTTTTGCAGTTAAATGGTGCATATATTTTTACTATCCGATACTTAAATACTTTTATGTGTTTTCCTCTCGTTATTGCACTGCGTTATACACCCCAATTTACGTGTTATATCTTTGATGCTTTATTCAACCATCTTCAAAAAGAGGCGGAGATTCTCAATTTCACAGTATTGCTTGACCTCAGAACTTTCGTCTGGATGAACTGATTTTGATGATGCGATGGCGGTTCAGTTTTTATTTAAAAAATATATTTCTCTCTACTACGTCCTTAATAGAACAGTAACTAGTATCTAATCTGTACAAGAACGACTCATTTTTCTTAACACAGGATATTCTGAGCTATGAAATGAGTGCATATGAGGGCAGGCAGGCGTGTGTATGTGTATATTATGTGTTTTTGTATGTGTGTGCTGTATGTGTATGAATAACACCACACTTGGTCAACCCATGTTTGTATAACAAGCAAGATGTCGGTATCAAATCACGTCGCACCGGCGTCGGTAACAGCCGTAATTGTGTTTCCTTCAGCTACCTGGGTTCTGAATTGTCGATCACACTACTGTGGTTGTAACGGGGTAAGTAGTTGCCTGGAAAAAAATATTATTATGAGGTAAGTGTTTAAAGTTTAGTATCTCAAACTTTAATGCAAAGTTAAATGAGATCAGATGTGTATGCAACAATAAAATCCATTTAGATAAACCGTGACATGTAACAAATATGATTTTCTTGATATTAAGTTTTCCTTTCACTATACCGTATGAACTACATACGTCAA
>CAJQZM010040051.1:0-30467 GCA_907164665.1 Colias nastes | reverse complement strand
ACTAATAAGATTTCCACACCTATTTTTTTAATTATTAATATTTAATATTTATTGTAATTAAAAGGTTATCAACTTCACAATACTTGAACCTAATTTCAAATTAAAACCGAACAACAAATACCTAACAATATTCCGATCTTGTTTTATTAAAAAAATAGAAACAATAACATACCGTATTGCGCCTGAACTACGTCACGTGCGGTACAAATTTTCACTCGGCGAGCGGTGTGTGGCATTCCCCTAACACGACCTATATTCCTTGAAGAAAACGCTGTTTTATTATTCTTTATCAATATACAATGGAAAAAATATGATACGGATTCATCGGTTTTGCGGATGGTGGGTTAAATTATATTGGATAGAGTATATTTTATTATTTGTGCATCACTATGTTTGTATAAAAAATTTTAAATATTGCCTTTCATTCCTTAGATGAACGACCACAGCGAATGCGAACAAACACCTACAATAATAGCCGATCACAGACTTTTAGGCCCTCTGCACTATCGTCATTGCCTCTACTCGCCCAACGCTGCCCATTGTGTAAAAGGCCCATTAGAAAAAAAAATATAGCTACAGCCCATAAAAATCTTTCAAAGCAAATGTGGAAAACCTGCACTCAATTCAGTTCATGTATTTGGAATTTGGAAACAACAACCTTATAGACAAATACAACTACAAGTACCTACATGTATAAAACGTACGCCTACCTAAGCGTATTTCAAAAGCTTTTATACGCCAAAACTTTCTGAATTTTGAATTTGAATAATCTTTCAACAAATGTAAGCAAATTCATTTGCTCTACCCTAAATTTGTTCTAACAGATGTTTAAAAACAATACGTGGCCAAAAGGTCAATAATTAAATTAAAATATTATTAACAACATTGTTGAGTGACATTGAACTTTTTTATCGTTTGTTCTCGTAGAGCCGATTTCATTAATTTTATGTTATACTTATTGTAAGGAAATGGGAACTGTTACAAGTGTTTGAGATTTTGTAATAAACGTACGTAATAAGGAAGAAAAATTGATTACTATAACGGTTTGAAAACTAGATTTTTATATAAATGGAGTTATGTTTTATTTATTTTCTTCTAAGGGCCGATTTTTCAATCCTAGGATAAAACTTACCCGTCCAATAAAGTATTACACGATAATATTAAAATGTCACCTGTAAACTGTCAAATACTGGCAATTAGAATACATTTCATAATTAATGGTAGTTTAATACGTTATTCTACGAATAAGTTTTAACCAAGGATTGAAAAATCAGCCCTAATTAATGTAATGTAATCGTAAAAGTGAAAAAAGCTTAGGTTTAATTTTTATTTTATTTAAAGTGACTTTTCTTGTTTAGGTATGAGATAGTTTATAAATTTAAAGATAAATAGTGTTTTAACAGTTCAATAATAATAAATATGTAAAGTTAAATTGTGGAGTTAGTGAGTTTTCCATTTCAGTGCGAGTGAAGAAAGAATTTAAAAGCTTAAAGAGTTAGTGTGTCTATTTTAAATTTGATCTCCATTAAAATTACACCTGTTTGAAAAATCGCTAATTAAAAGGTATTTTTATTTTATTATTTCTTCTAAGGGTGTCGTGGATTTGTCACATTAATAAAAATAAAAAAACACATTTAAAGCATTATAAAACTTAAAAGTTTTACATAAATTTTTACATTTTTGTTGTTGACAAAATATATTCCTATAAGACTGATGGAAATTGAAACAAAAAGTGCTTTAAATAACAATAATTGCACAATATTTAAAATATTGCTTAGTAATAGTGAATCAATTCCCATTTTAGTGCCATTTCCATAATATATAGACTTCATATTACTTTTATTTTTAAATGAACCCAAAACAACTACCTTTTAAAGTTAAACACTAATCACTATACTAAAGAGTCAAACTACTTAAGAGAATCGATCTGTGACGCAGATGTTAAATCCGCCCAAACCCCACAAGGTCTCGGATGTGGTTTTGTGTGAAATATGATATTTCTCTTCGTTTGTTTATATTATTAACGAATTAAGCTTTTGTTTGTTTGTTCTTGTGTAGTGCAATGAATAAATTAATGAATTTTATCTTCAAAGCTTTTGCAAGTATTTTTCTTGAAATGTTTGATAAAGAAAGATTAGTTTTTGTGTACTCGTTGTTTGGAAATTACATCTTCAGAATAAATACATAAGATACAAGAGATATAGTTTGATAAAAGGATTATCACAAAAGATAAAATAAAAGACTTAAAACAGGCTGTAACCAATAAATTTATTTATTTGCCAATAAACAAAGCTTGCTCAGAATTCTTTCGCTCCATTCTTTTGAAAAGATTCTTTGTAAATTATGATTTCCTGTACAAAATGTTAATTTCATTAAATTGTATTTTTTCTTAGGAAGGGGACGAGATGGACAAACAGGAAAAACATCTATTTTGTATCATTTCCCTTTGAATATTTTATATAAAATGTTATTGTCTTAAAAATGGTATTAGTGACGACTTTCAATATAAAAATAATAAGACACACGAAAGCGGGACTAGCACCTTTAATTATATAAACCTTTAAACATATTTTCAATTATTAATAATTCAAATGTGTTTGATTTTTCTTAACCTTCCATATCCATTCTTATCAGTTCAATCCGTGTTATCTCACATTTTATATCAGCTTCTTCTTCTATTCTGGCGACAGAAATAAGCTCCTTCTCCACGATCATTCATATTAATATACGTTCTAAACGACCAAATAATAGTAAAAAAACAAGAAAACTTAGAAACTCTTCCACGATTCGTGAAAATGTAATATTTTGCCAAAAAATCGGTCAAATAATGTGGAGTTAACAAAGAGAATTACGAACAATAACAACCTTTTTAAATATTTTCTCCTAAGAGTAGATTATTATATATTTATAGATTATATATTATAGATTATATATTATTTCATACGTGTGTGTTGTCTCTAATCGATTCTTTGACAAGTAGGTGAAAGCTTCCTACACCGGTAATGACATGTCATGCATCTAAGAGCTTGTATAATTTTTCAATAACAATATTATACTTATAGCGGTTTCATGACTTCTGCAGGATATGCTTTAGCTTATAGATAAAATGATAAATATAAAATAATATATGAAACAGCGACTATGCTTGCCCTTGAATTTAAAAACATTTATGTTTATATACATTTTTAAAGAATAGAAACATTTATGTTGCTTATAAAAGCCTTACATAAAACAATTACATTATTTTGTCTCTTATGCATTATAAATTAAAAACGTGATTTATTCTTCAGTCTGCCCGTGACCACGCTCGATGTATGTATTCGAATGTAATATAATTACATATTTGTATACCTATTAGATCTTATTGCAAAATACGAGAGTTCTGGCAGCAATAATTTGAAACCCTGACCCTTAACATTCAGTTGATAAAAACAATACATTAAAACAATTAACAATATTTCAGGTAAAATGTGTCAAACTTTTATAGAGACTAGCCAAATAACCGACATACCTACATACATATTATAAGCACTAGAACTGCTAAAGTCACTTCTATATCACTTTAATAGACTCTTTCTACAATTTTCGATTTAATGTAGTCTAACCCAAAATATTATTATATATAATTAACTATTACAAAACATACAACCTTAACAAGGTCAATAAAAACGGCGAGTATTATTAGAAATCTCATAATAATTACGAACACAAGAAGTTAGGTACCTATCATTTTCAATTTTACAGGAAAGAGATTAGTTTTAAGCCGCTCCTAGACTATAATGCTGCATGACATGCTTTATGTGGTGTCATGCATGAATGCTCGTTTAGAACGGTTGCTTTCATGCTTGCATGCAAAAGCTTAGGGCATTTCATGCACTATACTCAGTTTGGATACGAACTGTATATAAATGCCTGTATGCATTATTTTACTCATGTAGCATGACGATTCACGCAAACGCATGTCATGCTTCCATTATCGCCTAGGGACTCAACATTTCTATCTTACACTTTAACACCTCTACAGTTAGACTTATAGACTTTTTGACTGATTTTAAACGCGATTCATTCCTAGATATCTTAATGAATAAATTGCTTTAAAATACGTTAAAATTTCTAAGTGTATACTCGTGTATAACACAGCTCAACAAAAAAACAATTTTTTTTTGTTGCCCTGGATATTTCTACAGATTTATATATTTCAAGTACCCAGTTTGCGAATGTAATCATTAAAATTATTTAATTGGCTCTAGTTTTTTTTTAATTTGAATTTTCATATATTTAATCCTCCTACAGGACGGACGAGTCGAAAATTTATAAATTATGAAAATTTAACAAAATTAATAACTGATGCTGAATGTAAATTATGGAGAGGTATAGTATTGGCAAATTTAAGGTAAATTTAAAGCACCAATTTATAAAGAAATTGCGCAAAAGTTGTTAAAAAACTTCAATATTCTATGAGCAAATACGAGCATAAAGCTACACTTTCCCCACAGTCTCCTAGATAGATTTCCAGTAAATCTGGGAAATTTCTGTGAGAAACAGGAAGAACGCATCGAAAAGGAACTACTAATTATGGAATAAAAGTATCAGGGTACATGGAATCGTCACATGATGACAGGTTACTGTTGGTCTTAAGAAACTATTGTCCCCAAATTAACTATAGAAGAGCAGCCTATAAAATCTATTTCCTTATACTATTTCATAAGTTTTAATGATTTTTCTCTATTTTTATAACCATTTAAATTAATTAAAAACTAAAGAAAACAATTAGTAAAACTTTGTGATAAATAAATGATATTAAACAAATAGGTATACCTTCTATTTCATGGTGCGTTTTATGGTCTAATAAGAAAATTAGGATTAAAAAAAAACTAGAGCCAATCTACCAAAACAATTAATAGATTTATATATTATATGCATTAAATTATTCGAAACCACTTTCACATCCAGGGCAACAAAATCATTGTTGACCAGTGTAATCTAACACATGAAATACCCCTACAGTTATTGTTTCCGCCCCAAAGTTCCGCTCATTGAATTTCATAACATGGATTACACCCTTCGCGGATGTGTTTGAAGAATAGATTAAGATCCTCAGAACTTGTTAAGTACTTTGTTATATTATAGTTCGATACAGTATTACTCGAAGTGCACAGTTAATGTAGGACTCGATGAATTTAAGATGCACTTTAGGATGATGTATTCATATGCTTTAAGGCCACTAATGCGAAATTTTGGATCGTTAGTTGATACGATATTGGAAGGAGTAAGGCGGATATACGTGTTTTGGAATGGATTAATTATTAAACCGATAAGTACATATTTTTTGAAATTCTATAATGTGAATAATATTTCAAGACAAAAAGCTTTTTCCCTAATGATTAATTGTAATAATCAATATGGCTAAAAAAACTAAAAAACACTTTTTCATCATACCTTTTAAGACGGTTGATAAGTGTACAAAGTGTGAATTAGATCTCTACATTTAAAGTGAGTCAAAATAGAGTACGGAGCACCAACGTCCGTACATATTATTACCAACTAATCATTGCTCTAACAATAATTTTACACTTAATTAACAATAATAAACTTCCAAGTGCTAACACAAAATATGTACACATTCTTTTCTCAGTCCGCATAATGCTCTTTGTCGCAGATTAAATAAGGAGCGCATGCATTCTTTATACCAGGTTGACACGACAAGATTGTACGGGAATTTTAAAAATTCTCACAAACTTGTGAGTGCGGACTAGGAAGGTCTTAATTAAATAATTAGCATTTTTAAACAAGACGTCCGGAGCGAGTGAATATTTAACAACAACTAATTTATAACTAGGAAACTCCGGCGTTTTATTTGAGATGTTGAGTTTTAAGTTAAATGCACTCGGCAAAGTATGTTCGTGTAGGAATATAAGAGAGTGATTTATGTAGATTATATAAATCGCTATTAAGTGGCTTGGGTTTTAAATTTATGAATCAACACAAATTTAACTTTGGAATCTACAGAGATTCCTTGATTTTTTATGATTCATTATTTTATTTCTTAGAAGCTTAATTTATATAGAAGATATTTCTTACCTTTCTTTTTCTTTTTCCTCAGACTACGATATAAATGCGTTTTTCCCACAATTAAGGTTGCTCCGCGGAAGTAATTAGATTGAATAAAGCTTGTCTGAAGATTCACCTAAGAGGACTCTATGATTCCTTTTACTATATTTTATATTGCAATATTATTATCACTTTTCTTCTCATTTTATAAACTTCAAAGTTAGAGCATTTTTTGTATAAATATGTAAAGAAACTTCATTTCTTTGTACCTATTAAAAGTAGTGGATTTGAATTTTGCCGCTCGGCATAGATAATATAACATTAGTGAGAGAACTAATAATGGCGAATGACGCCAAATAAAATTGTGATGTGTTATATTGTAATCTTTGAACTGTTTAAAATTTAAATTGTGTGCTAAAGTTAAATTAAACTTTAAATGTCGTTTCTTTTGTTTTCAGAAGAAACACATCGTTTAATTTAAAATCCCTTATAAATATAAACTCTTGTAAATGAAGATAATGTTTGTATAGTTACTAAAAAGAAGAGCTTTTACGTAGAAATTTATATAAATGAATACCCACAAACAAAGTTGCGGGCATTATCTAGTATTCAATTCATAAACTAAATACTATGTTAATATTCCTTATTTAATGTTAATACGAGATTACTGAATGCAGAAATCAAACAAACTGCTTCGAGCATTGTTTGACTTTACTTGGACAATCTTGGAGATATATTAACCAAGTTCCAGATCTCGTCTTTGTTTATTAATTGCCATTATGATGATTAAGAATTAATTAATTTTAATAAATTTAATATACATAAGTATTACAAACAACGAAAATATTTTTATTTACATTTTTAGTATATTATACTTTTATTGACAGATTTTGTGAAAATCTAAGTGTATTTAGTATTTTAAACGCTGCAGCTGGTGTATGCTGCGTTAATAGATAGGTACATAATAATAAAAGATAATATGGGAATTTAATTTTTATATGGTAATGCTTAGTGGAGGTAATAGATACCTCAAGTCAAACAGACCAAAGATCAAGGATTTAATATGTATAATCTCATCAGATTTTTGTTCATGTTTTATAATAATTCCAATTTATTCTTAACACCACTCCAGTATCTAATATAGTTTTATTAAGACCATAAGTCCTCAATTTTTGTTTTAATAAACCGAACGCGGGAATCTTGAAGGTGTACAGCGAAAAATTTATATCCAAATAAACTGAAATACTCGAGTAAAAATTCAATTAAGTTTTATGGGGCAGATGCTCCTTGAGGGTATTAGAATTATGAATATTCAATATTTTTGTCCCTTCAAAGGATTTTTGAGGGCGAAGTAATTTTGCGCTTTGATATTCTTTAATAACATTACACCTTGAAAGCGGGTTATTTTCCTTTCCAAGGAAATTGCTTAAGCAGCACAGTACTAAATTAATAATTTAAAATGGAATACTTGGGTCCTTTGTCCGCTGCCTTTGATCGAGGGCCAGTGAAAATGTCTAAACAAACCGAACAGGGTGAAAATAACTTCCTGTTAATGATGTTACTATGCTAATGCCAATATTATTATTATAGTATTTTAATTAGAATGATAGTTAAATATGTAGTGTATAAATTTCCTTTTTGCGAGCATAACCAATCACCACATTATTAGGCACGTCTCTCACATTAACTTTGAAAATATATTTTACAAAGATTACAACCCGCTTACTGATGAATAAGTATAGGTAATACTTATTACACTGTATATAGTTATTGTAGCGTTGAAGATTTATCTCCAAAAGATTAAAAAATAGCAAATAATATTTGTAGAAATGAAAATAACTTAAAATTTATGAATAAAGTATTTTATTGCCTGGTAGAAATCGCTCAGTAGCGATAAGGCCGCCTTTTTGGCTTTACATTATATTGTCTTTTTCTTTTTGTTATATTGTCTGTTTTTATTTGGTGCTAAATAAAGTGTATTTATTTATTATTAATTAATAAACTAGCTCTCCGCCCGCGGCTTCCCCCGCTTTTTTTTAAACCTAATAAATTATATACGAAAACCTTCATCTTGCATGACTCTTTTAAATTGATATTTTAAAAAATTGCATCAAAATCCGTTGAGTAGTTTTAAAGATTTAAGTATTCATACATACAGACAGACGCGGGAAGTGACTTTGCTTTATGCTATGTAGTGATGACAATAATTTCTAAGATCCATTTCAATACTACTATCAACTGTCAACACACAACATGCACACACCATTTAGACAACGTACAATAATTTCTCAACTACACTTTAAAACTAAGAATACACGATTTTCGGGTTTCCCATGACGTTGATATATTATGTTCACGTCAGCTGAACCTTTGCCCATCAAATAAAACCCGTGAACCCTCAAATTTGTACACTTTTGACATTTGAAGCGAGGTGCCTGCGAAGGGATTTTTAAGAGAAATATTTAATATGTGCTGTTTCTAGCTTGTGGTGTTATCAGTTGTCAATAAATATGAATCAATAATGAGTAATAACGTATGCTCTGTATAATGTATATGTAATTATTATTATGTATAATATGTAATTAGTCTTAGCGTAATGATATATTATAGCCTATAGCCTTCCTCGATAAATGGGCTATCTAACAACGAAAGAATTTTTCAAATCGGACCAGTAGTTCCTGAGATTAGCGCGTTCAAACAAACTCTTCAGCTTTATTAGTATAGATAGATAAGACCCTAAATCGTGACAGCGCTTACCAAACTTCCCAACAGAACATGTTAAATCGAATTTAAAATCAATAGTGTTCTACCAAGAAGATGGTTAAGGCGTGCATGTTTGCAGGACACAGTGTAAGGCCCAAACAGAACATAAATTAAACACAGGCTGCGGGCGGCAATTCATTAATTTGCTGTATTTACTCAGCCGCTGGTTTCGTACGGTTTAAGTTATAAGAGTTTATGTATAGTTGGGAAGATTTAAAATTACTTCTCGACGAAATGGTAAGTACATAATATGTAATATAAGCACGTATTAGATGATTCTTACCTGTTGTAGAAGATGGCTTGGGCCGGTTTGACTGCTAATAATGTCTCGGGTGGGCATGAATATGTAATACTTATTGACGTATATTTTCATACATTACCTACTTATCTGACAGATAAGCTAAACATCCAGAAATTGTGCAAACGGAAAAAAGTATATTATTAATCGTTAAAATGTAATTATTGAGAATCAGGAATCGTTTATAAATTATAATATTGGTTACCTATTTAACCTTCCTATACTCGCGCGTTGGTCTGTGAGACCGACGAAACACATTTTCGTAATTATTTTTATGCAGGTAAATCCTGTGAATTCGAGTTCCTTGCTAGTTTCCGGATTTGGGGCTAACTTCATTTTAGTGCACGTCGCGTGGTCGGCAGAAGTTCACGTGTCATAGCATTTGGCGCCAATCGGTCCATGAGACCGGCGCGAGTATAGGTGCAACTTTTTGTGTAAGTATTAATATTATATATTTTGTACATTTATATATTTTTACAAACTTTGAATACTTTATGAAGTATGTATAGTAAAATATATGTATGAATGTTGCTCTAAATTATATTTTGACCAATTTTTTAGGCCATACTTCATGTCAAAATGAACGATGATCAAATCAGATTGTTGCTGGAAGAATCAAGTTCTGGTTCTGCTATGAAGACGAAAATGACAGTGAGGTGGAAGACAACGTGGAGGTACAAGAAGAGACATACGACACCGAGCAAGACGATGACAATGAAGAGATATCTGAGGAAAAACACAGTGAAAGTTCCCGTGATTTTTACTTGGGAAAAGATGGACAGACAAGGCTCAAAACTAAGCCAAACATAGATAAATATGTGCTTTGATATGTTTATTATTATTATTTAGAAGTTTATTTTGTTTTGAAAAAGAAGTTCTGTTTTTAATTTAGTTTTCCCTAGTACTTAAGAAAAACATCTCAAATTCGAGGACTGATATGTGATAGACTATAAGTCAGTAAAATAATTAATAAACTAAGTATGATCAATACTATTTTGTTTCAGTACATCCTAAACTTTAAAAAAATTGTTATAGTTTTCGGTTTTCTTAGTAAATGTATATAGTGTAGGGGTAAACACTATCGGTCTGTGACACCGTGCGCGAGTATAGGTGTTACAAAAATTGGCGCGAGTATAGGAAGGTTAAGAAATCGTTTAGAAAAGGCGAACAAGTAAGAAATTTTGTGTCAGAAACTAAGCCTTAGAATCAACTTATGTGCAGTATATTGATTAATTTTAAAGATTAGTTAGGTACCTGCTCTTGATTACTGTAATCCTATAAAATCTTTAACTTAACAAGATGAAATAGGTCTTACCTATTGATAAAAAATCGAGTAATATGCAAAGTAATTTCCGATGATTAACTTTTAACACTAATTAAAGTACCTCGGAACTATCTATTAATTTAAACAAAATATTATACTGTTGCAGTTGCCTATCAGTGTGTTGCAGTTATCAATGAAACGCTGATATACCTACTTCGAAAAAATAATCCGTTGATATCTCTTAATATTATATGTACTACGAAGTCAGGAGTGACAACGAGTATACTTGATAATTAATAATGAAACATAAGCTATTGTAATTAACAATTCTTAAATATATAAAACTTAAATTTATTATAAATAAATTTATTATTATCTTATATATAAAATTCTCGTGTCACAATGTTAGTCTGCATACTCCTCCGAAACGGGTGGACCGATTCTCATGAAATTTTCTGTGCATATCGGGTAAGTCTGAGAATCGGCCAACATCTATTTTTCATATGTACCACGGGCGAAGCCGGGGCGGGCCGCTAGTTATACTATAAAAAACCTTTCTTCGAACCACAATATCATCAAAAACACCTTTCAGAATCAATCAGCAAGCGTTTATATTATTTCCTCGATCAATATTAATTGTAATTACTATAACTAATTTACTTTACATTATGTCCACAATGGCCGATAACAATTAATATCGCGAACAATGAACAATGTGGATGCCGATTTAACTATTTAATCGTTAATTTAACTAAATAATTCTAGTTCATTAAGCGGCTTATAATTATTTGGTGCAAAATTATTTAACGCCAAACGTTCAAATTTTGTGTTGGTGGGCTTAACCGATTTTCTAAAAGGTGGTTGATGATTCATGTAACGAAATTGACTAAGGATTTTCTAAGAAAATATAAAATATTACAAGTTTTAATATGCAGATATATTCAAGGAGTATGCTTTTGGTAAAAATAATTCTGGCATAAAAACAAAAATACATTTTTAAGCATCCGCTCCCAAATTACAAAATGTTCAAAGCAGCCATAAAAAATACACCAACATAAAGAACTTTTAAAAGTTAAAGTAAAAGTAAAAGGGGTGTACAATAACCGCATTAATAATGATTAAATAAAACCTGTTCCGAAGTCACCTTCTGAGAAATTGAATTTCCATTCAAAGGAAATCCTAATTATTTAACATTTTCAACCGAAAACACTTAGTAAGTCCATTATGGGTTCTCAAAGAAACTTCCCATCAAGGTGACGGCTGACGAATTTTCACTCAATATTATGACGCTATTCAATCCTGATTTCCTTTATTTGATGACGAATACTTAAGACTTAAGAAAGGTCTAGAATAATCGAGTTGAATCGAGTTTGAAGTTAGGGAAATACCTATGTTGATGTTTAGGTTAATGGGTTAAGAAATCTCCTAGGTCTCTTAGGTGTTCGGCTACCATCATCATCATCTAGCCAGAAATGGTGTGGCTGGTTTCTTAACTTTATTTTCTGATTTTTTTTATTATGTGTCTGAGTTAACTTACATTATTATGGAGAAAAATTTTATGAAAATGCAGTCTTGCAGTTCGTCGTATACAACAAGATATCAAAATACTTATCTAACACTCATGATGTTAACACATAAAATACTGAAATAAAACCAACACATCAACACCTTAAACCGTATTTCTATTTAATCATCATTTCAAACACAATAAAATAAACGTTACCACAACTCAAATATACAAAAAGGCAACCACCATACTTCTCATCTCATTAAACCATTAACAGACTTCAAGCAAAACTCAGAAATGAGCTAAATTGAACTGAAAGCGCCTATTTCCTAATGCAGCGATAGGGTCTAATTGTCACCGCCTAATGACTTCTGAGTTCCCGTTCATTGCGTCGATCATTAACTCACATTCCCAGAAGCCTCTTAATTCTTTAATTACTGAGAACATTTCAGACATCGAAACTTTTGAATGGAATTTTGGCAATCAAGAGAGGTCTTGCTGTAAGCGATTCTATGGGATATTAGGAAGAATTGAGTCTTTACCACTTGAATTCATTTTATGAAATCATTTTTTATAGAAGTGAGTATCTGTGAAAAATAATAAAGCATAAATGAAATTCGTAAAATGTTTTCGTAAAAACATTTATTAGTAGATACAGGTAACTTCATTAAAAAATAAATGAATCAAGGGAAATGTAGACGAAAGTGGAAAAATACTTTGATGATGATGATGATGTGTAAATAAATGAAGAGTAAATAATATTGATATAACTACATTATTTTAATCAAATCGACTGTGAACTTGTTTTACTAGAGAAAAACAGTGACATTACAATCAACCCATAATTACAACAGTTGATATATAATTTGATGTTTTCTATAAAAACAAATGCTTATTTTCTCGTTGAATAAATTGGTAAAAATATCGTACAAGCAAAGTTTACATGTTACAATTTAATAAGAGAAACAACATGGACGAATAATTTTCCATTCCGCTCTGCTTGCTTATCCTTTACATTATCGTATTGATTTTTATATCCTTTGGGATGGAGTTGACAGTATTATAATATCCTAGTGCACACATGTTTGATAAGGATATGTACGTTTTATTATGCTTTAGGTGAGAATCTATACACAGAATATAGTAAGTCGTAGGAAATCATAACTGTATCTACCTACATTGAACATTTTTTGAACGTTCTCGTCTAAGATACAGGCTTGGCCTAGTTTAGACGATAATGTCCATAGTTTTAAGTATTGTGTTTTTATAAATTGAGTGGCATACACAGTGTAATTGAAGGTAATATAGTAGGATAGATAAATAAAGATTTTTATTATTAAAAAAAATTGTCAGTTTGTCTGTATGTATAGCCGGGCTAAACTCACAGAGTCAGAGATAGATTTTAGATCTACTCATAACTTTGTTATGTTGATCAGTTATGGTAAGTGTAATTATTGGAATGTTTATATGCTCAGTTTCAATTTTAGCTAGACATCTAAATATTAACGGCCTCACTAATAAAAAGTTAAACAATGGATAAATTTCTACCATTTTCTACCATAGCTTTGTCCTGCTCTTGCTCACATGAAACATCAATCATAAAAACAAGACAGGTTATTGCAATAACTAATCCATTGCATAGCGAATGGGTAACATTTTATTAGTAAGACCCATTGTAAATAGTAGGTTTATTTAAATGTCTAGTAATTTACCTTTTGTTTTATCTAACTCACTAAAGCCTAAATTAAGGGCACAGGTGTAAGTCTGAAAAAGAAGCACCAACTTATTATTTCCTCGCAGAAAACAGATGTAAATATATTTTTACGGCTACGTTAGGTCTTAAAGTTTGAAATATACGAATCCAATTCAATTTTGAAAATACTCAATATACAAAGCGTATTATGGTTAGGTATTTATGAATCTTATATTTCCATTATTATTAACTTTGTCCCTAGAAGAATATTTTAGCCAATGTAAAAATATAAATTTCTCTAAATAACGAATTTTGAGCACAGTTTTTCACACATTGATCACACACACATTGTTCAATTTGATTTACGAAACACAGTAAGAAATAATTATTACTTACCAATATAATCGTCGTATAAGTTTTAAGAAGTCTCGTATCTACCATGTAGGTACGCAAAATGATTATAATATCTATTTAGTGGTGATTTTTTTTAATAATATTATCTATCTTGTTATCAGTTTGTTTCAATGAAAAATGATTGTGCTGTTTTAATTTATTAATAGATATTATTATATTATATGTTTTCTTGCATCTAAATGACCATTTCGTGACTATTATCTTGTAAGTGGGTGTTGTGGGTGTTAAATCTAATTAAAATGGAGTGGAGTGGAGTGGAGTCCATTCCACCTGACTCCGACTTTCCAGGGTGTGTCCGTGCCGATAACCAACCACCTCGAGCTTCTTGGCATTACCTTGACGCCTACTCTGAACTTTGGTTCGTATATAGAATCCAAAGCCCAAGTAGCCTCAAAAAAGCTTGGAATTCTGGCGAAGGTGAGACAGTATTTCAGCCCGGGACAGCTGCTCAACCTTTATCAAGCACAAGTCCGATCGTGCATTGAGTACTGCTCTCACCTCTGGGACGGTTCCGCCAAGTACCAGCTGGAGGCGCTTGAGGCGATAGAGAGGCGTGCCAAGAGGCTAATAAACGACGATGAGCTAGTAGGCAAAAAACTCCAGAACCTCGCCCACCGTCGCAGAGTGGCAAGTTTATCGGTATTTTATCGGATACACTTTGGTGAGTGCGCTGCGGAATTGCACGATTTAATTCCGCCATCCCCGTTTTTCCATCGATCGTCGAGGCGCACAGACTCTAGGCATCGCCATATGGTGGACGTTCCATGTACCCGGACAAAGCGGTTCGGATCGACATTCTTCATCCGAACCGCGAGGGACTGGAACATGCTTCCTGAGTCTGTGTTCCCCGACGAGAACAATATGGGGGTCTTCAAGCGAAGAGTGAACGGGTACCTTCTAGGGAAGCGCGCTCCATCATAGGCCACATCTCAGCTTACCATCAGGCGAGATCGTGGTCAAGCGCTTCCCTATCACACAATAAAAAAAAATTATTGAAATCAACTGGAACAGATAGACGGACTGAATCCTAATTTACAAATAAATGAAAACGTAAAAATCCATATTATTTAACGCGATAAAAAAGCATTTTCCAACACTTAGAATAATTACTTGTTTAGTTTCTTTGACAGCATTTATGACCGTTAAATTATGGCGTCGTAAACCATGAAATAAGAACGAAGCGGAAAACTCGTTTATGTTAAACCGTGGTTTAACCGCTGTTTATTATTTAGTTGAGGGTTTGAGTTTAACTGGTGCGTACTTATACAATTATAAATACAGATTTGCTTTTGTTATATTTTATAGTAGTATAAAAAGGGTTTCCGTGTCTGTAGTTCATAAGGATTTTTTATTAATTAGTTTATAAATATTAGAGACGTTGTTGATATCCTACTTCCTACTAATATTTTAAAGTTTGTGAGGATGGATGTTTGTTACGATTACAAAAAAGTATAATTTGTTTTGTACAAATGTCTAAAAATCTATGAAGAGTTTTTTGATATTGTAAACTGAAGAATTATAGGTCTTTTATAAAAAAAAATATATAAGTAATAATTGCATGATTTTTTTTTTATTTTCATTAAAAATGATAATTTTTATTACCAAGGTTTGTAACAATTGATAAAATGCCACAAAACCATCCCTGAGCCTAAGGAAGTACTTTGATGTTACTTCTGATCGATATTTTCAGGAAAAATTGTACGAAGAACTTCTTGAAGCTATTAAGCAATTGACACGAACATTCTTGCGAATTTGAAATATCTCAATTGTGTTATCAAAAGGAACTTGGTGTATAATACATTAATTATTTGTGGAAAAGAACAGTAATTTCAATTTGTTTTTTTTTATTTTGGACTAAAAACCCTATTTTTATATCTTTATCTTTAGAAATAGACTTACATAAAAATAATCTGTATTGAAAAAAACTAAACATTTTTGGCAAATTTATATTTTAATCTCGAACAATTTATTCTTAAAAAAAACACTCTTTTTAATATTTTCCTCTTCACAAACAACATATTATAGATGTTTCATTCAAGGACCCTTTACACATTATTCAAGAAGATACTACTGCGTATATTATGTACATATCTATTTAAAGAAATACACATTGAATATGTTTTAAGTTCCCTTAATTCCATAGCACTCAGTTTCTAACGAGATACCGAAATTAATTACCTAAGAAGACTTACAACTGACATTGCTCAAAATAAACGATTCCGACGAATTTCTTTCTCTCCCTTCTGTAATTCTATTTCAATATAAGAATTCTGCTAATACATCTTATTTTATTTACGAAATACAGATAAAATAAGGAATTATAAGATTTTAAAAACAAAGACGTCGGTCGTACGCTCGAGCATAATCCTTAATTCCAAGGGACGGGCTTTGCAACAGTTTATTCGTCTAAATTCAAAGGCAGAAATATACCTTCTGCCTTTGTATCGTTGTTTGTGCAATAAAGTACTCCCTGCACAGGGCCGGAGTTACAATGTACAACACTAGAAATATTTATAGTAAGTATATTTTCTTAATTAATTTGGCATAGTTTTCATTAACAAAAAGTAGGTAACTTTTTGTTAATGAAAACTATGCCACTTGACTTTACTTGACAAATTCAAATTCAAATTCAAATTCAAATATATTTATTTGCTCGTATATGGTTCTTAAGGGTGTTACACAAATTTTTTTTATCGCATATACTGCCATTTTAAATGGCGTGCAAAAATTTACAAATTAATACAGTCAAATTATAAAATACATTAATAGACAATTACAAAATTACCCACAAAATACATTAATAAACAATTACAACAATTACACATAAAATTACAATTAAATTAAATTAAGATTCATATATTAATGTCACGATCATTTAAATATTCCTTAACACTATAATAATTTTTAGCTTGTAGCAGTCTATACAGTTTATTTTTGAAAAAATTCAGTTTCAATTCTTTAACGTTTATTGGTAAGTGGTTATAAATAGTTATAGCCATGCAATACGCATTATTTCTATATAGTGCAAGGCGGATCTTAGGTGAGCGCAATCTTTCTTTGTGTCGTGTAGTATTTGTTTTATCATATTTTTCAAAGAAGATCATATTTTTTTAAAGACAGAATGTTAAGAGAACCAATCAAACGTATTTTTACTCAAAATTACAAAAGGGAAAGTTTTAAAGCTTTGTATTTTTTTTGTTGTCTCAAAAACTATTTATGGAATACTTTTTTTTTAATCTAGTGCCAGTATTACATATTACACACTAACTTTTTAATATCTTACAATTACAAATGTTTGTTCTACAACAAACACACACAAATGTTGACAGAAGTAGGCTTCATAACTAGGGCCCTATTTTAAATAAAGGCCCCACGAAGTCCGTCCATATTTGTTTCGGCCCTGTCTCAGTTACAGTTTATTTGCAGGAATGAAATTATAGGGAATGTAGCGAGGAAACGGTTTTAATATTTTATACTCTGTGATTGAACGAATGTGAAGAAATTTTATGCTTCGATACACTTATATATCATCTTACAGGTTTTACGTCTTCCGCTTTTGAATATGCAAGTTTCTAGACGTTTGGGGTCGGTTCTTTATAGTATTATCGTTATTATAATATGGGAAATAATTATAAATTTTTGTTAAACGTAACTTATTAACAAAGACAGGTAAGAAATTGTATTAATAGATTTTTGTTTCTTTTTATAATTTACTTAACTAAAATACTGTTAATAAGGTAGAAAATAAAAATTATATTAATATTCCATAGATTATACTGAATTCAAGAAAGATTTCTATATTCATACAGTTGATTAATTCCATTTATTACTTATAAGAAAATATAACAATAAAACTAATAATCCAGACGACCAGTAATTATTTATGACACAGAGCAATTCCCGTGGGTCAAAAGTAATCCCAGAATTATATATTTCCACGTATAATAATAATTTCTTACGCGTATTTTCTTTTATTATTTATTATCTTAACCCCCTCGTAGACCTTTGCTAAATTGTTATCTATACTTCTATCTATACTAATATTATAAAGAGGAAAGGTTTGTAATTATGTATGTATGTATGTATGTATGGTTTTCACGCATAAACTACTGCACCGATTTCAAAAATTCTTTCACCATTAGAAAGCTGCATCTTCACTGAGCAACATAGGCTAGGTTTTATCCAGGAAATCCCACGGGAACGGGAACTATGCGGGTTTTTCTTTGAAAACGCGGGCGAAGCCGCAGGCGGAAAGCTAGTTAATTATATATGTGAATACATAATTGACATCATAAATAAATCATTATTTTTTACAAAATAATTTAACAAATCTAACCCCAGAATCCTATGCTTGTAAAAACTGTTTTTGTTTTATGTAATTCATCATCAAACATCGATCCACACAACAATCTATAGTACTTATATTATAAAGCTGAAGAGTTTGTTTGTCTGAACGCGCTAATCTCGGGAACTACTGGCCCGATTTGAAAAATTCTTTCGATAGATATTATTTGAAAAATTCCCGATTTGAAAAATTCTTTCGATAGATGATCTTAGATAGCCCATTTATCGAGGAAGGCTATATAATATCATCACCCTAAGATCAACAGGAGCGGAGCAATGCGGGTGAAACCGCGGGGCACAGCTAGTATTATATATACTTGCTTATCTTTTATCAAATACCGCTTGTCGACAATCAAGGAAGTAAATTATGTAGTGAGACCATTTCTAATGCTTTTCCTATCTTGAAAGCATTATGCTAAATAAATTTTTAATTGAAATGGAAAAACTTATCCTTATTATATAAAGACTTATCCCATATCAATTAAAAATTTCTTAATCTGGAGGGGCTTATTCTAAATCTAATTAAATTATAATTAAATGGATATTATTTCTTTCTGAGTCAATTTGCAGTAATATTATGCAGGTAAAGTTTCCAATAATTATATATAAAGAAGATATAAATAGATATCTTGTTGTTATTGTTACCAACGCTTAAAGTAAAACCGAACTGCAATGAAAACAAGACTTGAGAATTATTTCAAGTGGAGTATTTATTCCGTTACATTGCATCTGGGTAATGTTATGTTCGCATTGGATCCTCTTTGTTTCTGTTTTAAGGGATATTTTGGATATTCTTTTCTCAAGAAGTTGTACTATACAAGGAAGGAATTGTTTTAAAAATTAAGAAATTAACTTTAAATTACCAATGTAGAGCTATTAATCTATACTAATATTATAAAGAGGAAAGGTTTGTATGTTTGTATGTATGTATGGTTTTCACGCATAAACTACTGAACCGATTATAATGAAATTTAGCACACATATAGAGGGTAACTTGGATTAACACATAGGATAGGTTTTATCCCGGAAATCCCACGGGAACGGGAACTATGTGGGTTTTCCTTTGAAAACGCGGGCGAAGACGCGGGCGAAAAGCTAGTGTGTAGATATAATTATTATCTTCTGTGTGTTTATCCTAGTTTTACCGTAAAAGCTCTACAAAATTATATACAATGATTCGACAATATAATTATAAGGACCCGCCGAAATCTAAACTTATAGTTAGTACTAATAATGGTTATTAGCTATTTTAGTATTTAGTAAATGTGTTTGAAATCAACGGTTTATTATACAACACAATGTAACACAAACTTGAGTATAGCTCAAAGAATAAGTTTAAAACTTCACTCCATAACCTCTAAATCCTCGCGAAACCTACTCATTAATATTTCATGAACAATATTTTATAGCTACGTAAATATAAAGCGCATACATTTTCCCATAATACGATACTAAATAAAATGTTAACGTTCGTTTCACACTGCTTCTAGAAATATAACGTAATATATAAAATGAACCATGCCAGAAATATTGTATCCCTCATCCAAAAGGTCTTGATTTATAGGCTCCGAGGTATTTCACTTGTATTCCTACGAGCTAGGGATGTGTCGTAAAGAATGTAAGTTTGTAGTCACTGTTATTTTTTCCTTTCATTGCTCTGCCTTCCTGTAAGTTTTTATTGTCACTAGGTAATAATATTTTCGTTTTGTTACTTTTTCTGATAACTGAGTGTGTATAAAAAATCTATTAACATGAAAAAGAGAACGTTAGTTACACAATTTTGGTTAGTTTTTCTTTACACTTGTGGAAATCATTTTAGTTTAATGAAATTGTAATCTTTTTAAACAAAATCGTCTTAACAAACAAAAGTAAGGCGTGAACAGTACTTTTAAACACTTTAATCAGTTGCTTAAGTAATTTTTTTCAATACAAACATGTTATACAGTGATTTAAATAATCCAGTGATTTCTAACAGTGATTGAAATATTGTCACCGTTAATATTAACTATTACCTAGCACAACACTAGCACAGTCGAGTGTGGCAAATATATATGTTTAATATTCAACTCGAATACGTAATATTTAACCGGTATTGTATTCAATAAAAATCTGATGCAATGAGGTCAACTGATACGGAGCCTTTGTCAAGACTTTGTACTTATATCTATTATGCTTTTCTATGAAAACTGTTATCAGCTAGTGAAACCTAATCGTTAATAATATTATGATTAAAGGAAAGCTTATAGATTTTTGAGCTTATACACAACTATAAATACCTACTATAGTACTTATAGGCCGCTTCCTTGGTACAGTGGATGACGCGCGAGCGTAGCACCGAGGGGTCCCGGTTTCGATTCCCGGTGGAGACGAAGAAAAAAAAATGTCTCGGTCTGGTAGGACACAGAAGGCTGATCACCTACTTGTCCCTAAAGAAAATCGATCAGTGAAACAGATGTATAATGCATCTGCCCCTTACCCCACTAGGGGACATGGGACTTCACTTTTATAGTATTTATATATATATATGTACATTGGGTGGAATCCTACTTATTATGAACGCCTATTCTTATGAAATGAAGTGTTTGTGAACAGATAAATGATTTTTACTCGTTCTAACTACTGATACGATCTGAATGATATTTTACAGAGTGTTAAATTATATTCTGGAGCACATAGGCGACTACTATGAGCATATCGTCAGTGACGCCACACGGTAAAAATAAGTATTATAAAGAGTAATATGGGTTTTAAATCCATATATTGTTCTTATTTCTAACTAGTTGGATCGGATTACTCCACACTATAGGTTAAACAATAGGCAGGTTCAGTCATATAATGAAACCTTTATAAAAGCGATTTTCAGTGGAAATCAAATTCAAAATGTATGTGTATTGTCACGAGCAAGCATGTTTAACGTGTTTTCGTTTCATCGCTAGCCGATCTGGCAGAAGGTTCCAGAACCTTCGAGAATACAAATTAGCTCATTAGATTCCTTCTATCGATCCTCCAGAGGTTTGAATGTCCTTACGTATTTTGTCTAGCAATGTATGAGAGGCTTAGGTACGATTGGTGTTTAGTAGGAGAGCAGTAAAACAGTATGAACGTTGTGAAATTTGTGTGTTACAAGCTAAATGACTGACCCTTTTTAAATATTTACGTCGCAATGAACTGTATGAACTATTCGTCACAAAATGACAGGATAGTTGTGTGTGTGATAATTAATGATGTTCAATACATTTTGTGTTTGTTGTTAATTAGGAAAAATCTGGCATTATTTTCTTTCTTTTAGTAATTTGATAATTCTATGTTATCTTAGCGATTAGTCTGTTGCATATTTAGGGTAATCAACGAGTATTGAACGGGGATTCTAAATGCGATATAATCGTTGTACATCAAAAATTTTATTTGTTGTACTTAAAAATTATAGGTACTAATAAAAACAAAATATAATAGTAAAAAAAACTTTGTCAGTTTCTTAAATAGCTCACTTCAATTTTGTATTTCTTTCAAATTGTAAAAAATATACTACATTGCAATCAAGCAGAATAAATCTATTCAATGAAACAGCTCATTTGTTTGACAAAAACTATTTCAGAGAAAAACATTTCCCATTCTACCCTCATTTTGTACACAAAACAACGAATAGGGATCTCGGCCGGAGCCGAAAAGTTAATAGTCAATTAATCTAGTAAGGTACTCCGTTTAAATTAGATCGCACATATAAACCTTTCCACTAAGAAGTATACATTGCTGCTTGAATTCGAGGGTAGTTTAGAAAATTAGAAGTGATACTTCAATGTATGCGTTTTGAATTTTTAACGTAGTGTAGGATATACCGATTATTGATTAAATTCATGGATAATTGTTATTACAAGATTACCTTTTATTGTATTTATTGCTTTTTGGGTGTAAGATCATACTTAAAATCATTTTTCGGCGCAAATTGTGTTAACAGTTTCCTCATCTTGATCTTTAAATTTGTAATTAGTTTCGGTTTTCGTACTCTTTTTCAGAATTGCAAAGAAATTTGTAACAGAAATAATAATAATAATAGATACAAGTGAACAGAATCTACATTCTCCTTTCATCTGAACTATTCATCCATAATTACCATTTCTATATAAAGACAACACTACCAAAACTGTATCACCAGCCAATGAAACTAATTCCCATTCAAAAACCAAAATAAACAGCCGCTATAAAAACAATTTGTCACGAAAAAATAACCCCGGGATTCCCAGCGAAGCAAATACAGACAGAAAAACAAATATCATTAAGGAAACGGAAGGCTGCATTAGCCGTTTCCTGTCGCCTATAAATATAGGTGCTATAGAATAGAACTAGGATAGTCTGGAAGTAATGTCGCGTTTTTATTTGAGTTCTGGAAGCGAATTGTGGAAGCATTCGATTTTGAGATTGGATTTCTTTTTTTTTTTTAATTGGTCAGTTATTAAGTACAACCATGCGGATAATATTTTGATACTTTCGAATATACCTATGCAAAACCAATACACATACATTTATATATACATTACATACATATATAGATACTTTTTGTGAACATCTCAGACTAATAAAATTTTGTACAGAATAAGATAATTAAATACATATTTATCATGATGGTCTATTATAAACTGAATTTATATGAAAAATAAAAGTTCATTAGATTATTGATATAGGTATTAGTCGGATTTGGATAGATACAAACCTCTTAATAAATACCCATAAAATCACATCTAAAAGAAAGTTGTAGAATACTTTTAGTGAGAAAAAAGGGCAAGGAGATAGAAAATATTCAGATGGCAAGCTACTTCAGTTTATCACAATGATTGTATGCTAGTTACAACTATGAGTTACATTCTTTTCAGAGCATTTCATTTTGTATTCGATCTCGAAAGGAAAACTGTCCTTTGTCCACACTTTGATTTCATTCGAATCCTTGTTCGAATCACTAGCAGCTATCACAATGGGCTCTAATAGAATTTAACTTGCAAAAAGACCGAAATAGAATAACGATACTGGCATACTGAGACCGACACTCGCCGACAAAATATGTTTACGCTCCCCAATAACGAGCAGATAAAACTCAAATGGCCGACAATGGCCGACAATGTTCTATATTATATTACTTAGAATCGCGCCTTCGCCCCTTATTGTTGTTTTTATGCCTTCGACAAACATTAACAAATTTACAAAAAAAGAAAGAAAATCTTTAATTAATTGGTTTCCATCTGGTAAAGTACATAATTAAAGCCACAAAGGAAAATAAATGATGGCAGAAAAAGGTTTTGTTTTCAAACTCAGAGTCAAACATTTATTTATTTAACTAGACTTCGTTTAGAAGCGCTTTTGAATAGTCAAAATACAGAAAAAAAAATCCCTGCGGTTTGGAAAGCAGTTCTACAGCCTGCAAAAAACTCTATTGTTTCTTCTGTTAGTTTTTTTTTTATATTTATCGAGCAGGTAGGAAAATATAGGTTCTGTTGTGAAAAACATTTCTTAAATTAAAATTCTAAGCTTGCATAGCAGGTATCCAAAGAAAATAGGACTTTCTAAATGTGTATCCAGCACAACCGTTTCAATTTTATTCCAGTCATTTTTTTGATTAATGAACACCTATTCAATTTTTTTTCCCACACAAACCTACAAACAAAGGTATCTCTTGAATATACATATTTAGATTATTACCCGCTAACTATACTGTTAAAATCCAACGTCTTCATAAACAAAGCAAGATGCCATAAAGTTAAGATCAATCCTGGAAGTTTTGGGTTCTCTCGTATATCATCGGGACCACAATGACCTTGGGCTATGGACTATTTATGAGACATTAATATTGCTTTAATGGCCTCTGTAATAAGGGCAATGCACTGTTTATTAGGCTTTAAATGGGAATGTTAGTTTATATAGATGTTGGATTGTAGGATGGAAATGAGTAAGAAACAATTGAGACTATATTTGTCAACATGAAAATGCCCAGAACCTTCCTACTGCACATTATAATATGAATTCTACATATTTTGATGGTAATGATTGATTGATGATAACTTTAATGTGTGTATATATATGTTGCTAAATGTTTATATTGTGTAATATCATGATCTGGTGTAACTATTTGTGTTTAGTTGACAAAAAACGTTTATTTATTTATATTTTGTATGGAGAAGTACCCATCCTACAACATTGATAATGTGGTCAAAATAAATTTTACAAATTGCCATATGTTAAATTATAAACTCTTGATAGGTATATTGCTGTATGTATTTTAATACAGAAAAAATATACCAAAAAATACTAAAGGTATCCTTTTCGTATCCTTTCGACATAAAAATGACTCCAATAAAGACATTCGATATCACAGCGAGCGAGCAAAAAACAGAAAAATCTCCTTTACCAAAGTTGGTCGATTCACGTCTGAGTTACAGCATAATCGTGGTTTTCATTTAAAATTCAAAGCCTATGCAAAGCAAGTTTAGTTTTTATTAAAGTAAATAAGACTACGATTGAACTATTTTCCTACTTCGTGCTGAATATTGAAGGAGTTTTAAAGAATAATCTACGGTTGGTAATAATACTTTCGTTAGTTGTTAGGAAGTTATTCAGTGATATGAATTAGTTCATTTGATAAAAATATCTTTATTATTTCTATAGGTACTGATATAAATAGGTTTGCTTCTATTTATATCAGTACCTATTGTTCATTTTATCATTATCATAATCGTAGATTGTGAGTAGGTATTTATTACAATTCATTTTCTAAATTGTATTGACTTTCAGATATTATATAACGAACGATCAATTAATCAATTAATCAATTAATTTTTATTGCTGGTATTGTACAATAAAGAGTCATAAATAAATAAATAAAAATAAATAATCTACAGAATATAAAAATTTACTAAGAAATAAATAGATAACCTAATCTAGAGCAGCTACACAGAGTAATTCAGTCCTAGACTCTAGAAACCTAATTAGACGACTATTTCTCAACCTGTGTCTCCAAGTTCCTACAGATTGACTGTGATTTATCCACGTTCACTTTTTGTTAGCCTTGTTGGGGACAAACAAATGAAATATTCTACTAGTATTAGTTAATTAAGAATCTACTGTAGTGTTTATAAATTAAAGTAATGTGCAAGAACTAATTGTCAATAATTATGGAGGATTAATCCTATATCTTTTGTTATATATTTTGTACTAGCTTTCCGCCCGCGGCTTCGCCAGCGTTTTCAAAGATAAACCCGCATAGTTCCCGTTTCCGTGGGATTTCCGAGATAAAACCTATCCCATGTGTAAATCCAAATTACCCTCTATATGTGTGCTAAATTTAATTGTAATCGGTTTAGTAGTTTGCGTGAAAGAGTATCAAACATACACACCTACACATACATCCATCCTCACAATCTTTCGCATTTATAATAATTATTATTAGTAGGAGATAGGAGATAGGACTAGTAGGATAGGATAGGATTGTTCATTTTGTTTTTGGATTTTGATCAAAACTCAAACGCCTAATATTGCTGCATGTTAATATTTCGATATGCAATGTAACATTTTACAATTTATTTATTACACGAAATGGAAATGGTTTATGCCTTTATTTTATAATTATAACTTATAGCACACTTAAAGTATCTAGCATTTAAGCTACTTTTAATCCGTTAAAATTTATAGTAAATTTCTTAACACTCTGAACTTGATACAAAAAATTTGAATGCGAGAAACAACTACGACTGAGAGCTTACTTTCAACTCTGGGAGTAAATTTTTCGAAGTTCTTTGACGTGGTTTGTAGTTGAAACTAGAATTCGGGGCACGTCGCGGGTCACAGCTAGTTAACATACCCAATAGTGAGGCTGGAACTAAAACTGAACTGCGACTGAGTCAAGTTGGGAAATTGTGAGAAAGTCGGATAACTTACAAAAAACAAATGTGGGTGAATAGTTTTTTTGTAGTTTATATTTAATGTGGTTTTTAGAAGTTGTCAGACGTCAAATGTCATTGAACTAGACTATTTAACTGCTGCTGCATGTGGTGTGGTGGTCTGGTGGAAAAGCACCCTTAAACGGAAAGATTTAATTCAAAATTTGAACACATATCCAGCATCAGTGACAATACAATAATTTCCAGAACTTAAGCGTGTTTTATAGTTATGTTTAACTAAGTATGTATGCAGTAATTATTAGGAATGTACACATAAAATATAAATAGTCACATCCATTTTACACATTCGGTTACAAATGAACTCCTTTGCCTTAAGCCCCAAAATCGATTACCATTTAACTTATCATTACCCAAACCACTAGGTCACCCTATAAATACATAAATAACAAATTAAAACAACACAAATAGATTCGATTGCACGATTTGGCCCGCGGCCAGGGGCGGCTGCTTATAAATGGAGACTGTAATAAACTGCGCACTATCTGTAATCAGCCTTTGTTCGATTATTGTATGAGAAAATGTTTTCCATTTTAATGTCAAGTTACATATTTAAAATTTATGCTTTACTTTCTTTGGTGTTCTTAGATCAAAATTGCAGGCTATCCACTTAGTAATAATATATCAGCTTTTAAAAATATCCAACTTTTAGTGATTTGAAGGCCTTAACAAAATCGCTCAACCTTTTCAACTATTAAAGACGATTATTATAAAGTCTTCGTCACTTTTTCAAAGCCAAGTAAATTGATCGAAATCAAACTTCCAAAAAATTGTAACAAAAAATATCATAATATAATCATCGATTAGAAATAAAACACACCCTGAAAAGTGACACGTATCTACATTCATACCACACACCAGCCCATGCAAAGTGACTCGTACCTAAATTGACACCATTCAAGAACGTTATAAAACCCTATAAAACCCAACATCTCAAACGTCCGAAGTTATCTCCAAGCGGCCACGGGTCCAGTCGGCTAACCGCATGGCATCTTGCCAGAACCATAAATTACGATATATCTTCCACTGTTGCTTTCACGATGTAAACTTGCTCTTAAAAAGTTTACCTATTAAATTGGCTTATTTAGGCTTTGATAGAAACATTAAATGAGTGAATAGAATAGTAAAGAGGACAGAATAGAAAATAAGCTTTACACAGAGAACGTTAAACATGATACATATCTCACAAGTTACAAAGGATCAAATTAAAGATAAAACTGTGGAATTAAACGGAAATTGAAACAGTTTTTAACAAAATTGCATCAAATGTTATTGAAACATGTCTTACACTCACGGTCAACTTTATGCAACTAGCTTTTTGTAAAAAACAATCAACCTGCTAAGTTATAATAATATTATGATGAGTAAAAAACCAGGAACATGAACCTTTACAGCTAATATCCATATCCAAATACATATCCATTTAAATTATAACCATAAAATATAAATTGAAATCACACGCTTCTATCCCATACAAAAACAAAGCCATTTACCTCAACACAATAAACACAGTAACATACATCAAAATAATCACCGAAATTCACCATCCGAGCCCATACCCAAAGTTCAAATTAAGATCTACGCAATTTCCATTCAATTTGCTTTTAAAACAGCGATAAATTCGCGACTGACTCTTATATTTTATTCCTCACAATAAATTTTCGTAACTGGCGGCTGTAAAATGTTTATTGGTGGCTTAGTCGACATCTGCATCATTATCTTGTTATGAACTTTTTGTTTATATCCGTTTGTCCGTAGACTGGCTTTGGCGCGTGGTGTTGTTCGTATGAAGTGGGAATTTTCTTCTTTTTGCGCTTTTTTTTCTTCTGTCCTTTTCATTTAAATAAAATCTATGTTTAACATAAACTAAGCTACTCTTTTAGCCAAATCTGTGGTTGCTAGTCTTTTACGCAAATGTGAGGTCGAGAAAATTACACAAGCAGACAAACAGAACTATTAATAATAGTGTATACTAATCAATATTCAAATAACTTTTATTTGTTCTTAACCATTTCTTTCCCGATAAAACTTAAAAGCTTCAAAACCACACCACAATAAAACTGAAACTAGCAACATAATCCCTCAATTTACTCAAATAATACGTACGTAGAAACGGCGGGAAAGTATACACCGGGTAATACGATGCAAAATACAGTTCCAGAACTGTATAAATTACCGAACGTAACATAAAATTATTCAAAATCCAAATTATCTATTCTATGGTGTTAAAAACCGGCCCAGGGAATTTACGTGGCGCAAAACGGGACGCTTAGTTTAAAATTCAAATTTGAAACGTCTGACACGACGTACCTACGGCGAGTACAACGAGTACAGCCCAGTCGATTTAAGGTGGGTCCACACTTGATCATTTTCGCGTATCAGACCGTCGCGGTCGCGTCGCGAAGCATCGACGCGTATCCAAAACTAGCTGTGCTCCGCGGTTTCACCCGCATTGCTCCGCTCCTGTGTTGGTCTTAGCGTGCCTATAGCCATTAGCCTATAGCCTTCCTCGATAAATGGGCTATCTAACACCGAAATAATTTTTCAAATCGGACCAGTAGTTCCTGAGATTAACGCATTCAAACAAACAAACAAACAAACTTTTCAGCTTTATAATATGAGTATAGATAGTATAGATGATCGCGATCATGATACACCCCAATCACTATTAACCGCGTATCTGATACGTGACCTGAATACTAAAAATAATGTATAATTTAATGTCGTAAGATGCGGTATAGTAAAAATGAAAACGTCCTCACTTAGGATACGCATACTCCATACGATACGCCAGATACGGATACGATTACTTGATACAAATGTGGAGCCACCTTGACAGGAGTACAGCCCAGTCGATTTACGTGCAAATACCGTCAAGTCGAGGAGTAGCCCCCGACATCGGTATGTAAATGAGAGATGGGACCAACCGAGCGCGGTCGGATAATTCTATTCATGGCCTGCGAAATGCACTGCAAATAGCGAATTAGTTTTATGTTCGAATCTGGGATGGCTTTCTTTGCGTTATGAATTGGGTCACGGTGAATTGAGCGCTAAGTTTGGTGGGGTAGCGTTGAAAATTCCGTTTTGAACTAATGACTATGTATTATATTGTAATATTGCTAGAGATCAAAATCAAAATGCATAAGAGCGTTGTCTGCTTTAAGTAATTAATTATAATAGTTTATTTGTCTATACTTTATTACTAACGTACTAAATTTTCGTTGCTCAGTTATTACATAAATTTATAGATCATCAAACCGCACTATAATACTGTCTAGGGTCTAGGGTCCACTTAAATTTATCAATTAAGGTCCCTAACTTATTATTCATATTAAAAGTTATGTATACTTTGTTTAACCTTTAAATGCATTGTGTTCCTGAAGTAATGTTACAACGAATGTTAAATTTTTCTTTACAAATGTTGTGTGTGCTTTTTTTATCTTATTACACTAATTAAGTGTTAAAATCTTTTTTCTTTATTTACAAAGTACTTTACAAAACCGCAGCATCCGTTTAACAAAAGATGCGGGTTAAATTTTACTGTATCTATTAAACAGTTTCTTTAATTATAACAACTGAGTGGAATAGAGATTCAGAAAAGAGAAGCTGAAAAACACACGTGTATGAAAACCCACATTTAGATATAATTACCTACAGTTTATGTGAAAATTTAAACGTCCGCAATGAAGAAGATGCACAAAGATAGAGTTATTTGGACACATACAGAAAAAAAAAGACGTGTGGCACTCGGGGACTGCCGCGGTAAAGCTATTGCATAGCATGCCTTCAAGCCACACCTCCGAGCCCGTCGGAGTGGGGAGCGTGAGGTATTTTCGTTACAGAATTTCTCGATTCGGTCCCCGCGCTCAAGGCCCGCGATAGAAGCTATGCAATAGCTTAAAACTTTAAGCAGAATTCAATCGTGTATCCTTTTAGTTTTCTTTCAATTTCCTATTGTTTTACTATTTGATGAGATACCTTATGTTGTTTAATAATTAAAACAAATTCGTTCAAAACATAATACTTTTATATTTTACTAGCTTTCTCGCCCGCATAGTTCCCGTTCCCGTGGGATTTCCGGGATAAAACCTAGCCTATGTTGCACAGTGAAGATGCAGCTTTCTAATGGTGAAAGAATTTTTGAAATCGGTCCAGTAGTTTATGCGTGAAAACCATACATACATACATACATA
>CAJQZM010040048.1:68160-78821 GCA_907164665.1 Colias nastes | reverse complement strand
AAGGAAACCATGGGAAGGTTCACATTAGAAGTAATTGGTGCATGCGCGTTTGGAATTAAATCCGACTCGTTGACTGATGAAAATGCACGTTTTGTCAAGGTTTGTTCATAAGTATTTACCATGGTCCTATTATAGGAGTTGGGCCAGCTTGCACCGGGAAAGATACAACACCTCACAGAAGATCGGCGTAAGGCTTCGATCGGTGAGAGAGGAAGCCAATGGCCCAAGGAAAAGGACATCCTTTTCCTTACTCTTCCCAGTCCTTTCCTTAATTCCTTTTGTCAATCTCTTCTTAATCCCCTTCCCATTAACGTCGGCAATCTATTTGTAGGGTCTGCAAACGAGCTTACGCTCATCAGGCGCCACACAAGCTCCTTTGCCGACGATGACATAAAAAAACAGTCAAGATATTAATTCGGTTAAAAACATACTTTCAGGTTGCAGAAAAATACGACCACCTTCCCTGGCCGAAGAGAATAGGTATATTTTTCATCCTTATGTTTATACCTGAAGCACTAAGATTCATAAACATATCATTCTTACACCACGAAACTATCGAAGAACTTGTAAAAATGTTGAAAAAAACGAAAGCGGAAAGAAAATTGTCCAAAACGAGGTAGGTTAAAATATAATTTTTATATTATACCCATATTTCATAGCCAGCAAAATATAGATATTATTTTAACACGAATGTCTGTTTTTAGACATAATGACTTCTTACAATTGCTCCTTGATGCTGCAGAAAAAGAAAGGGAAGAAGTAGGCAACACACAGTCGCAAATACGTAAGTATTCTTTAATGATAACTATTATCCAAATCTTTTCAATAAAATATAACATTTTCTAAGAGATTCCTCTAAATATCATATTAATTTTAGATTTGGACGAAGACACAATCGACGCTCAAAGCTTGTTATTCTTTATTGCTGGCTATGAAACATCCAGTACGTTACTGTCCTGTGCTATTTTCCTAATAGCCGTCAACCCAGAGTTTCAAGACAAACTGCGTGCCCATGTGGTAGAAATAACTAAAGATAAGGAAATCACTTACGATGTTCTCTCACAGCTGGATTATCTCGAAGCATTCTTATTAGGTAAGCTATTGCATATCGTAGCGATATCGTATTATGTATAAATTAGAGCGATATCGTATTATGTATAAATTAGTCATATTCTTATCACTGAGGAAAAATCAAAAACAACTAAGCGGTTATAAAACCTCTTATCTACTCGCACCGATTTTCTAAATGATTTCACGGAATATAGGTGAGTAGATTAATGGTGCGATGTAAAAAATATTCCTGGTGGACATAGGAAATTGTATTTTTTAGCTTGCACATTAATTTTATGGATGATCTTTAAATTGTACAAATTGAACAAAGACAGCCAACAACATAGAAACACACTTTAGTTCTAATTTTTATCAGACTTAAAGTTTCTTAATATATTTTCTCAGAAACCTTACGAATGTACCCACCAATTGCAAGGATAGACAGAGTCTGTACAAAACCCTATACTTTACCGGGGACATCTGTTAAGATAAATGTGGGTGAAATGATAGCTGTACCACTGTATGGAGTACATATGGACTCAGACCACTATCCTGACCCTGAGGAATTTAAGCCCGAAAGGTTTATACGTGATGGAAAGCTGGAAAAGCCCTCGCATTTGTTCTTAGCCTTTGGGGCCGGACCTAGGAACTGTATCGGTAAGTTATCTTTACAATTTTAGCGTATATAAAATACAAATTAAGTACACCGGGATAATAGTTAGATTGCTCTTTATATAGGTATGCACAGTAAATTTCATGTTGTATTATTCACATGTAATTTTTTTCAGGATTACGTTTTGCCATGGTTTCCGCGAAACATGCCATGGTAACTGTTTTGAAGAACTTCAAATTTTCAACGTCTTCTAAAACTGAATATCCCATTCGAATTGAAGAAACGGCACCGTTCTTTAAAGCTAAAGCGGGACTTTGGGTCAAAGTTGAAAAACTTTAAATTTTGTACATAATATATATATATTAATTACCTTTACAATTTTACATCATTCAATTTTTGTAAAAGCCGCTATGAAGAAACCAATGGAATTCCTGTATATATCGTCTACTGGTCTTAGCGGATCTTCTTCGGGACCGAATCGTTGCACCATTAGCCTTCAAACAAGAGTTTATTTTAATTTAGTATATTTTTATGTGGATGTGAAATTTACTTATGTTTTATATTAGTATTTTTGATAGTAAGTATGATTGTATAGAACCAATTCAAAAAATAGGTCCATCATGCTACTGTAAATGAATGTGAACATGTGAACAATTATTTTCTATATTTTAAATATCGCGCAATGGTAAAAATCCAAGATGGTTCTTTGATGGTTGTTTTAATAATATAATCGATCACGCTTTTGACATGGAATCAGTTGCTCTGAAGTCTGACAAGGATTATAATAAGCAGTTAAGCTACTTAACGCATATTATACCATAATGTAATATAAACTAGCTGACCTTCACAACTTCATCTGCTCTCTATGGAATTTCCTTCTTAAACCTAAGTATGTGTGTTCTCTACTAATTTTTATCTATTAAACTTTCATCCATATTTTTATTCATAGATTCTTTAGGTTTACCTTTCATTATCATTCAGACCACAATCTGGTAATCCAGGCCCACCACACAAAGGCTCTGCTGGCACTAACCGCAAGCATGGAAACTTATCTAGAGCCCATTTCACCATTTCCTCATTTTCTTCTAATGTCACTGTACATGTGCTGTACACTAATTTTCCGCCCGATTTTAAAACTTTGACCGCCTGAAAATATTTTTTATTTACGTCTGAGAAGTGATCAAAACTGAAGGAAAAACATAGTTAAACGCTGTTAACCTTATATTTAGGTCCTGCGAATTCGCAAATATTTATTTGAAGATACGTGAGAAATTGTGATAAAAATGAGTATGATTGACATGATAATCGGTGCAGCAGTTTTTTAGTTTTTCGTGAACAGATAGACGCGGCGGCGTTTGGCCTCTTTGTCTACAACTTATCAAATTACATACTAAAACCATTTTAAATACAAAAAAACCGTATCAAAATCTGTATGAGCGCTGTTTTAAACATCAAATAGTATGGAAAGACACAGCGGGAAATGACTTTGTTTTATTCTATATACAATACTAATGAGATTGCATAGATATACTGCTTCATAATACTATATCTGTATTTGCAAGTGCAAATATTGATCAGAGCTATGCAATTCTTGATAATTCGCCAAGGAAATACCAAATTTTATATGCAAGGAAAATATATGTGTTACAATCAAGTGATAACAAATGTCATTGACTTGATAAGAAATCACTTGCACCAATGCAACTAACTTTTACATATTTTGTGATATTTAACTGAATCAGCTTCATTGCGGAAAGCTAGTTACTTATATATATTTCGTGACCACATTGTAGATTTGCTTACTTCAAAAATTGTTTGAGTAGTTCATGAAATGGCTCATTTTAAGAACAAATCTACAATTGTTGCCAACGACAAACAGTATATAGGTAAAATTCCCCAAACTTACAGCTGCTAGCAACTTCCTTTGTATAAATTTGTAAGACTGCAACATTTTTGGTGTCATATTATTGATTAATCTAGGTCGTTGACCTAGTCCACTACAAGGCGCATCTAACAGAACTTTGTCAAAAGTATTGGCGGGAAATGGAGGCCCTTCTGTATCTTTACTTGCAGTTTCTGAATAACAATGTTTAGAGTCAAATGTGAATGCATTTACGCATGTTACACCTTGAACCTCACAGTTTTGTTTTATGAGATCTACCTTTTTCTCTGTCTTGTCTATTGCTGTGATTATTGCCTAGAAATTATAATAAATGTTACTTAATTAACGCAAACACACAAACAAAATGGTAAACTGTAAATTGATGTCTTAAAATATACTAATAGCAATAACATAATTTTTATTAGTTGTTAGTTTTAAATAGTTGTGCCATTTCATGCGCAGGCAAACTAATTTTTCAGTATTTGATATGTTATTCTGCTTCTTAAGCTACATTGTCAAGTATCATCAAAATACATTGGATTTCGCGCGAAAGAGAAATCAACACACATCCATATATTTTACAATCATTTGTTTCAATCAAGGATAATAAAGACCTACCCACCTTATCATCAGACATTTCAGCTAAATGCGTTGTTTTATTGCCTGGAGCCGCACACATGTCTAGTATGCGCTCATTGGGCTTCGCATTTACAACCCACCCACAGACAATCGACGGCAGGTTTTGTAAGAGCACCTGCCCTTGTGGAAACAGTGATTCGTTTATAACAGGTAACTTGGATGCTGGGAGTAACGTTTGTATACCAATACCACTGGAAATAAGATGATAAAATGTTAAAATATTTATTAAAGTTATAGAATAATGCTTTTTTTTATTATGTGATGAAGCAGATTCTTTGAGATAAGTTATAGAAAAATATAATAAACTAGCTGTGCTCCGTGGTTTTACCCGCAGTGCTCTGAATTTTCGAAAATTTGAAAGGGCTGTTCTGTTCCTCTTTAAAAATAAAGGAATGTTTCCTTTCAGTAAAATTCAGTATATCCAGTATTCAAGTATTTTCCTAGAGGGCCCATAAAAAATGTCATCTGTATTATTTATCAGTTGCTATTCAACTGTTAAGTGTTATTGAGGGAACAACTATACTTTCTGGAAGCATGCTTTGGTTTATATCTATAATTTTATATTATTTGAAATTATTTTTTTTAACTTTTAAACAGCTTATAGAGGTACATGCCTAGGTTGGATACCTTCATCAAAGAGATCACGCCGCAGTTTCTTAAGGTACCCAGTGCCAACATATTCCTTCTTGCCATCGTAATCTATTTTTAAACCCCTTTTGCATTTTCCATCAAGATCTGCATAAATATCCACAAGATCATTGAGCTGACAACCTGTAATTAAAAATTAGTTCTCTAAGTTGATCTGTTAGTTAAAAATGGATAGTAATAAAATTGTACAATAATGCAAATAATGCATGTTATAAAAAAATGGTACAAGCTTTAAAATTTAGGACTTCTCTAAGTAAAGTAATTCATTTGAAAAGGACTTACCAAATATGAAGGGTTTTTAAAACTCACTTGATTGTAATCCAAGTACTCCGGGAGCAAAAACGTGAGAACCTCTTAAAACCGCAGCTCCACATGATGCATCCACCATCACTTTAGAATTATCTTGCTTAAAAACTACATTGTCTGACCAAGGCTTCACGATTAAACAATCGCTTTTTAAAAAGTAATATTCAGGTAAAGTAGAGGTGTTCAGTTCTTCGCTTTGCTGAAACATTATTTCAATAAATTTTATAAAGTATTGATTCATTAAATACTGATTAGTTAAATTCATTTAATTCCATACTCACGTCAACAAATATACTTTGTAGATTTTGAATATCAAAAACTTTAAGTTTGTTTACGCGAAAGCACGTATGATTTGGAGTTTTTTCAAGCCAATTCAGAATTGAATTGAGCAGCTTCATGACCATGTTTTATTAATTTTAAAATTAAAATCTATTGAAGTCAGGATCTATAGAATTTAGGATAAAAATCCGATTCAGATTTCAGATAACAAAAATTTGACAGAAATTCTGTAAACAGTGTAAACAATAAACAAGGATTCCTTAGTCATTGACAATAAACCACACACATGGATGTGACACTTTGCAACTGTCAAAACTACCTGTAAGCACAGATTATCTAGTTACTTTTGGTTACCTACAAGAAGCTTATAATTATTATCTAATACACTGGAGATTGCACTATGACCATTAACTTGTAACAAGAAAATATGACCTTGAATGACGTCAGTGTTGTTTTTTGTCTCTTTCTGTGGAGTGACCACGCTGGTTTGTATATTCAGGATTTTTCGAAATAGAAAAAACTAAAAATCATGGTCTACAAATAATAACGACATATATTTTTAACAGTATTTATATTATAATATTATTGGTCATACTTTATAGGTACATACAATTTTAATTGGTATAGAATGATGGTTTTAAATAACTTTTGGCTACAAAGCTAGGATATGAACCAATAGATAGCATTATAGTACGACATAAAAGAGATGAAATTAATTATTTTGGAACTAATTCGTTTTTCATTACCTGGCAACCCTGAATTGCCAATGTAGCTGTCAAGTTGAATAAAAATTTGTTGTTTTTTTCGTGAAGTGGAGAATTATTGAGATAAAATTGTTATTTAGAACAAGAAATTTAAATAAAAAAGGAGACATCATGAAAAAGGTTAAACGTAGCGGTGTCCGTGATGTCGTGTATAAAGTTTTTATTCGGTGTTTGTCCGAATTTCAAGCTGGAAAGTTATTGACTGATTTGGAAAACGTTTACAAACGTACAGCAGAATATACCGGTGAGATTCCATTTATTTTTGCTCAGTACTACCACACCCCGGACACTCCATACAAAATGATCGTTTTGACAGTCACACTGTAGAGACTGTAAATGTGTGTGTTAACGCTTTATGGTTGGCACATTTGTGACTAGCGTAAAAAAAAATTCGCGTTTTTCTGATGAAATACATCCGTAAACAGCACAATATCTAACCATTTTCTACGAAAAACGATAATCACAAATCCAAAATAATAAAATTACTTTAAGTCAATTTGATTAATGTTGTCAATCTTCGTTGCGTATCGTCCTTGCAGAAAAATATGGCCCATTGTATGTCTGATCGCGCGGGGGTGAGGTAAGTTTAATTTTGGCGGGAGGCGGAGAGTGTCCGTTCTGTAGCGTTTAGCTACTATTATGTATTCTGTGGTACTACGTAAAATAGAATATTCCATTAGTGACGAGTGTTTAATGTATGTATGTATGGCGATTATTACGTTTTCGCAATTTAATTTGAGGTTATTTGTATGTAAACAAAAACTAGTTCTTATAGTGCGACCAGCACAATTTGAGTCAAGAAGTTATATCCAATCCAACCAGCCTCAAATAAAGTACCTAGCTTAGATTTTACTACATAGTATAGTGATAACTGTTTTCATACAGCTATCTATTAATCAATCAAACCATAAGAAAAAAAATCATATTTTAGATTTCGCTTACTAACTACTTACTAGAGTAGCGCAGGGACGCTGGCCTCCTACATTAAAAAAAAATGGTTGCCTGTAAAGTCGGTTTTACGGGCGAAGATTTTACGTGACAACGTCTTTTTCTCGATCATAGTTGAGTGGGAGAGAGACGCAAGGCATTCGGCGGGCCTCTCTCTCGTTCGGTGACTCATCGTAACGTTACCGAGCGTTACACTTTTTCATAAGTGACTCCCAGCCGCAACCTAATTTAAGACGTTGTCACGTCAAAAAAATTAATAAAATAAAGGAAGTTTTAGTTTTAAGCTACTATAAAAATATGTTAAATGTACTATTTGATTTTATTCATCTTAATTCGTTTGTTATAGGGGTTTCTGAAAACACATTGGTGATGAGAGCAGTGAAGATGACTCAGATAGCTGTTATAGTGCTGAAGAACCAAATGATGATACTGAAGATGCCCCGTACCCAGTTGCCAGTACTTCGAAACAGAGTGATGATCAGTCCTTTGAAGGAGTAGAATATTTAGATTTTGATGAATTATATTAATGTACAAAATTTATCTACAAAAAAAATAAAAATATGTAGTTTTCAAATCGCCTTGTTTTTTTTCTACCCGACGGACACAGAAAGAGGGTAATGTGTTTGAGCTGAATGTATGCTTGTTTGTTTATATGTTTGATTCAATGTGCGCCTCTGAAGTCTAAACACTTGACCGATTTTTATAAAATAACTAATTCCAAATACATTTAAGTAAAATTTGACCTAGGTAGGTCAATTAAAATACTAATGTATTTTTGTCTTAAATTTACACTATTGCTACAATGAAACAATTATAACGGTTTAAATCGCGGTATTTATTTTAGATTATATTATATAGATTTTTAGATTTTTATTCTATAGTATCAAGATCGCTTGCGTCGCAGTATCAGTGTTGCTATATGAGCGACGGTGGCGTCCTCATTTATTTTCATCTCTTTTGTGTCGCACTATAACATCCTTTGTAAATAGAGGAAAGCTGTGTTTTGCATCAGATGCTGTTTACCAAATTGTAAGCTACTCAGATCTTCTTTTTAAACGCGTTGCTTCGACGGGTCAATTTCAAGCCAAAATCATCAAAGAAAAACTGTTTATAGCAGCCTTGCACAAATTTCAGCTAACTTTACAAAGTTTATTTTTCAAAAGGTATTTTTTTCTGGGTCGTAATCCTCAGTAATTTTACCCTTGATGGGCACATAATATATTTCTTTTTATTTTACTTTTTGGAAAGCTGAAATACGTAAAACAAAAAAATATGAGGTAAGTTAAAAAAGTATAAATTTCAATGTAAAAACGAACAATCTTATAACTACATGTGAGTGCAATACCGATGTCGTGTGTTGTTTCATTACTAGTAACAATCTTGAAAATGGTGTTTTAAATTTCATCACAATATTGTTATTACAATATATTCTCTTCGCTATCCATAAAAACTCGTCATCATGGTTACCTTACTTGTTAAATTTGTTTATTGAAAACTTGTTGAAAAATGATAAAGTATTAGGAAAATAACAAATTTAACATGACTGCTTACTAAAATGATGCAAAATTTTACAATTTTTGCCATTGTAATGATTCTAAACAGGTAAATGCAGGAGTATTGAGGAATATTGTAAATAACGTAAATATACACTTGCCTGTGAAATTCTATGCCAGAATTTGGTGTCCAAACACTTCTGCAATTTTGCACAATACAATGCATTCTTTATATTCAGAAAATATTTATTAAATAAGCAACAATATTAACTTAAATATTCGAAGCGACGCAATTTTTTTGACACACATGCCATATTGACAAAGTGAGAGTTGCTACAATTTTATTATGGTGACTACCCATAATCAGGGAGTATCGCTTTTTAATAATTGGTTCAGATACTTATTTTATTTAGCATAAATAATAATTGTCTCATCCAACAATGCTTCTGAAAGACGTTGTTGGCAATTTATCAACAAACTCATGTACAAAAACTAACCTTTTGCACAGAATATTACAGCATACATAGTAGCCTTGGGAAAACTTCGTATTAACAGTGGCAATACCAAGTTAGGTGTGAAAGTGATAAAAAACAACAACTGGGCAATATTTTCTTGTTACACGTGAATGTTCATACCGAAATCTCCAGTGTATTAGATATAAGCTTCTTGGTTACCTACTATCAAGGTTACTATATTAACTACAGATTACTAATACTAGATCTGTGCTAAATATGTATAGACACAGACAGACATATTTTTTTCCTTAATTTTTTCTAACTTTCGACCTACGTCGAATTTCGGAACAGCTCGCTGTCGCGTCGGAACTATAAAATATATTATTTTCTTGTAAATTTGCCCGCATCGAATCGGTCGAATCTAGCAATACCCCAAATGAGCGAGGTTTCCTAACAGAATTCTAAAATTTGTTTCTCTCATGCACTGCAATATCAGAATAAAATAAAAGAATCAGCTAAACGATATGGCAAGCCTAACCAAATTATCTGAATTTATGTATTATAAAATAACAAAATCTGCCTTCAAATGGTCAGAACAGAAAAAATTTACGATTTAATGTTCCAACCTGAATGCAGTAGCTTTCAAATAAAAAAGAATCATTATAATCGGTTCCCCCAGTCGAAAGTTTTAGGTTAACAAACAAAAAAAATGCAGTTGAACTGAGAACCTGCCCCCTTTTTTCGATTTCGTTAAAAAAAATAGCACGTCTATCTACTTAAATTTACTTATCATGCAGCTTTTTCAGCATTTTCATTACAGCTTTGCTGCAAATTTGTCGTGAGCACTTCATATTGGAAGTCTATATAATGCATAGCACTATTGACTATTTTTATAACTGGCCATTTTCTCTCCGATACGTGGCATAGGCACGAATAACTTCCACGTTCGCCGCCATTTTGACACTCAGCGAATAGTAGTGACTTCATTGAATTGAAGAATTTTTCATTAAATAACGTTTATTAAGTGTGCAAAAATGTGAGTACAACTTTGATTTGTTCCATTTAGTGCAAATTTGTTATATTTTGATAGATTAAATTCAAATTAACAAAATTAAAATCTCTGGGTGGTGACCGCAACAGAATACCAACAGCGATGTCGGCTAATCTTTGTTAATCAAAGCTTTATTTTACTAGAGCTATTCTATAAAAAAGTGTGTGCTGTAAATAAAAATGTGGTTTTGATAATGCATTAAATTCAAATGAGCTTTATGCGTAATAAATGTTATTATACGCCTTATTCTAGATTTGACTTGCCATGTCATTATCATTGATTATAGTAACGTTGTGTAGCTGATGAGTCAGAGTGAATGTCTTTTCTAATAACTCTAAAAATTAACTTTTCAGAATATATTTAAGTCAGCAAAATGGGGAATATGTTTGCAAATTTATTTAAGGGCCTATTTGGCAAAAAGGAAATGAGAATATTGATGGTTGGACTTGATGCAGCTGGTAAAACCACAATTCTATATAAACTCAAATTAGGAGAAATTGTTACAACTATTCCTACTATTGGTAAGTTTTTTT
>CAJQZM010040048.1:683-60473 GCA_907164665.1 Colias nastes | reverse complement strand
TGGCATTTGCGATGGCATTTGCGATGGCATATGCGATGGCATTTGCGTTGGATTTTGCGATGGCATTTGCTACGGCATTTTCGATGGCATTTGCGATGGTATTTGCATGGCATTTGTATGGCATTAGGCGTAGAAAAGTCTTACGCCGATATTTCGGAAACTATCCACTTTAGGGCAAAAGTTACTGCGATTTTTTTAGAAAGTAAAATTTCGCATCTTCTTTACCTTGAAAACTTTTTTATGACACTCACTTTATTCTGTCTAATATTTTTTGAAACTTTTTTTTGTAGTGCCCATATTTTTTTGAGTTGTAGAACGTGTAACGTAAACAAAAGTGAATAGTGGGGTAACTAACTGTACTACACTCATTTTTCTTGCAGTTCATGTAACATAGAAGCCTCAGCTATTTCTTTTTTCGTGTGTAATTCGTTATTCGAATTATTCTTATTCAAAACACCTTATTGTTCACCTACCATACCACGAAATAGATCCAAAAATGTGTCCCTATCTTCAGCCGTTTGGTCGCTGGGCGTATGACAATTTGTTAGTCAGTCAAATTAGAGGTAAATAATACTAATGTTTAGGTCGCATTTTCTGTGTCGACTGTCGACTTTCGAGAATCGAGTGTGAATTTTCTTACGGATATTAAGCTTAGTAGTTAGTACCTACCTAGATAATTCAATTTGTAGATTTGGTTAGGTACCTTCCAGGTCAAAGCCAGGTTGGGGCAAGTGCCCCACCCTGGCTACGCCCCTGTCTGTGACTACTACTAATAATGTTTTACTAACTATAAAATACCTATCTACCTTCCTATATCATTTTGTGTGTATCTTGATTCCGTTTCCTCGAATCTTGAAAAATAATTGAATTCATTTATTGTTAGTTAACCCAAAAAAATATATTGATGCCCTTAATTAATGAGACAATATTTTTATTTAGTTTACCTACATGTTTATTAAAGGATGCGATCGGATTATGTATATGCATGTGGACAAAAAGGTATAATGGCTTTTCAAAAGATCTTAGCATCGATAACACAAATTGAGTACGGATGAACGCAATTACCTACTTATAAATAAGTTCAGGGATGTATTTTTTGTGTGATTTTGAAATCGTATATATTTTGTTAATAAAATAATCTATACTTTTAAGCTCTTATCTAAAAGTAATATCTACAAATTAAGCTCTAATCTTAAAGTAATATCTGTAGTTTCTTAGAAAATCTCTATATTAAATTGTGTTTTTATTTTGAGGATTTTAAATTATAGCTATATTCATTGAATAGAAGATTGACTGATCTAAAATATCTAAATAATTGAATTCGATAATATTAAGTACATAAACAAGTATATATTATTACGCCATTTTATTACACACCTCCGACATTGCTTTGTTTATCAAAATTATGCAGGAAATCAAAGTGAAATCCTTATTTGGTCAATAGTAGGATGGTTCATTAGATTTTCCAAAATTTTAGTAAATGTGAATAGATATAAAGATTTTGATCTACTCTAACATCATTCATTGTGTTCTATTTAATTTTTATACTGCTCTATTTCAATTTACATCACATACGCTCGATAAATCAATCATCGCATAATTTCAATTTCGTCGAACAATAAACGCGCACTGTACGGTGTACCTACCTAAAGCGATAAATTCGTGTAAAATATGCGGTAGGTATCCTACATGTACAGATAATATATCAACCATCTGAATATCGACTGCCAACAATTTCCAAGAGCATACATCATCTCCGAGTATGTACAAAATTAAATTAGTGGATCGAAACAACAGAGGTATAATTTCTGTGAGATTAATAAGCATTGAGGCAGGATAGCGCCATCGTGTCGCGAGCAAGTGCCAGGGTAATATTTCTTAAGCTGGGAACACTATATCATTTGGAGATAGGGTTGTTGAAATTAATTTTAGAAGACTAGAAGCGAAACAAAAAGGGCCGAAGATGGATAACTGCAAGTTCGCAGGCATGATGTATAGCGATTGTTTTGGTGTGGTCGTTTATAAAGTATTGCTCCAATAATAGCTCTATTTGATGCTGTACCTGATAATGAAATAATCAAAATGTCTAAGTGATTCACGTTCAACCATTACTATATAGATTGAAATAAAAAATGAATTATGAATTTATATTCACCGTTTAAATAAATTGATTAAACCATGATTCTAAAGACTCTACAATTTGTTATGACAATGTTTTCTACAAATGATTTTAACATAAAATATTAAATTGTTTATACTCGTATGTAAATTTCTGTTAGGTTCATCTGAAGAAGATCTGAAGAATCCTGTGGAATGTAAAGGAAAAAACTTTTACAATTTAATGCTAAAAACAAAATGTAAATGATAATTGATAGAGTTATGTGCTTACATCGTGGTGGCGCGTTTTAGTTGGAGCACTGATGTCAAATCATAAAATCCTACGTTTTAGGGTATTTGGAATCTTAACTTTTAATATTACAGTTTAACAGAAGGAATAACTTCATGTACTTAGTTCAACGTTTCACTGAACTGCAACTTGTACCTAAGTTGTTGAAGAATTAATAATTTAATCTAGGTAATTGTTTAAAAATATTAATTATTTTGTATTTTTATGAACTTATAAATATAGAGTTGGAAAGGATATATTTGCGCTTTTGAAAATAAAAATAGTAGGTTGAACATAAAATTTGGCCATAAATTTATTTATTTAAAATCTTTTAACGATATTGTAAGTTAAATTCAGTATTTGTGTAACGTAGCATAAACTCAAAGACATTTAAGCACAGGTGCTTTGCTCTTCGCCGGGCGATGGAGCGGGGATTTAGTCCATTGTCCGGTGGGATGAGGCGGCGTTAGACGTGTTCCGCTCACGCCGCTCCATGAGGGTAGAGCTGGCAGGCTCTTAGCTTGTTTGGGCCCGGCGACGGGCTGCCGCTGATGGGGTCACGGATGAACTCTACACATACCCGTGGCCCTGTCGTTGATGCGGCTTGACGGAACACAGTGGGGTTTTGGTCGGTAGGAATCCGACATAACCCACGGCCTCTTCCCCGGAGGCCGTGGGTATCTATGCAAGATTTCCCCACTAAGAAAAAAAAAAGGTGCTTTGCTCTTTGGTGCTTATCAGATCTACGTACCTTACATTGATAAAATATGTGTAAATTAATATCTAACTTAATTTAATAACTATAAAGGCTTGCACTTTTATGTTGTCTTACAAAAATATTAATTATAGTAGAAACCCATACGATCTCATAAAAATGAATTGTTATGTGTTTATTTATAATTTCACATAATTGTAACAGATTGCACGATATTGAAAAATAATAAACATGTGTATAAGCCAGCCACTAGAGCAAATAGAGCCTAATATGCAAATTGCAATAGTGCATGTGTAATCGACAATGGCGGAGGTGCAACTGGCGTGATTACGGCGGGGGCGGGCGGATGGGGCTATGCAGTTTTCCCCGCCCGCACCGTGGGCCGCGTTTTCCGAGAGGGGCCGGCCCCCGCGCCGGGAAAACGCTCTCTACTCGCCTCAGTCTGGCTCGGTCGTCGCATTACTACGACGCGTGCGAGCGCGCTTCACCCGTCACTCGCGCCTCTGCCGTACGACTCGCTTCTCGCGGCGAAAATAGTGAGCTCGGACCGGGTCCTGCTGTCCCGGTGCGAGGACCAGTGGTAGGTGCCGGCATGGTGCCCGCTCTGGCGCTGCTGCTGCTCGCGCTGGCCCCGCTCGGGCCGGCCGCGGCGAGGCGACACGCTCCCGACCTGCGGGAAGATGAGCCCGCACGTCGCACTACTAGACCCGCTGGTAAGCTCTACGTAAACTCTTTACATTCCAAAGCGAAATAAACATACGATTTTCTAACCTAAAGCGACCGCAGTCGCTTTAACTACATAATCAATCAAATCGCATGCGATGCAAATATAGAAATTCTCGAAGTATACATAGATCGTAGAGTCGCTGGCTGCGTCCGAGAGACCGAGCTATAATATACGTATCGTTATCATAATATCGATATCGTGTCGGTGCGATAGGATAATAAAAACAATGCCACGTGAGAGCCATGATCGGCTCTACTCCCTGAAACAAACTCACTGAAATGTCAAGTGATCTATTTTAGTTCCAAATACCGTTATGATACTGATACAATCTTTATCGGGCAAAGACATTTCAGCAGATATGTCACTCAAAGCTAAAATAAACATAATATCAATATCCGAATTTCTGAACTTGGAATTTGTTTTCCATTTGATAAAATACTGCTTATTTGTAGAATTAATATCTAAGGGTCATTTTATTTGTAAGTAAAAAATGTAGAGCTTGTCACGAATAAGCTAATTTTATTTTTATTATAAAAATGCTTTAGAAAAACAAAACATGTTAAAAGTTTGCGTTTAAACAGTATCTTCAAACAAAATAAATAAATAAAAACAATTACGCAATCATACTAAAATAATGCCTATGTCAAGAAGAAAATGAAAACTATTGCGATTTTGTCAATACAAACGCTAGAAGCAAAACTTTTCCTGTAGACACTTATTATTCTATTTTATCAGAAACACAAAAGTATTATAAGTAACAATTTTTTATTGCGCATCTGAGAAACTTTTTTAAACTTATTATATTTAAATACGATTGCCAAGATAAATACGTGCGACGTTCTCTTCAAAGAACTTTTCATTAAACATTTTATTTACTTATTCTGATGTCTGTTGAGAGAAAATTTTCCTCAACAATTAGAATAATAACTTCAATTCTTATCCATCAAATACTATCTGTGTTAAAAGGTAAATAATAAATATGTCTAACGTATTTAGTACTCATTTTGTTAATATTTTTGCTATAGTGCATTTATAATTCATATAGAACTATGTATAGGTATTGTTCGTATAAACTAAGAAGGAAATTATAATAAGGACTTTTCAAAAAGTAAAACTGTTTTGTACATTATATCTATACGCAGAAAAATAGTAAATTTTGTTTCGTAATATCAGAGTTAGTTTGATAGTGGGATATCATACGATTTTGCAATCTTATCGTGTGAATATTGTGTGATTACTGATTACGACAAAAACGTATTGCAAAAGATTTTCGTACTTTCAGTGGCTTTAACTTTTAAATCTTGATAGTCAATATCTTATCACCATTGTATAACATGATACAATCTGAGATTTAAGTCATTGCCACAATTGTATTATGTGCGTAAAAATTTACTGTTTCTGGTTTAGTAGGCACTATTCAGGATGAATTTTTTAAATTAATTAATTTATTCTATTCTCTCGTTCACTTGAAAGAATGAAGTATATGAATAGGTATTTTTAATGTATCCTCTTTTAATTCTATGTAAATCCTTGTTGGAAATATTAAATTTAAAAAGAATATTGTATTCAAATTATGACATTTTATTATAGAACTTATTTATTATTTAATGTATTGTTTATTTTGCGAACATGACGAGAGTTTTTTAAAAATTATCTCGTCTTATCTGATTGAACTTATCGCTAAGTATGTTTTTAACAACGCCGGTAGAGTTTTAAGGCGTGTACTACGTAAATAAAGCGTTACTTTTTATTCTTTACAATAACTGTGAGATATACCTATATTATGAAATTCAGACTAAGTCTTAGATTACAAAATAAAATACAGATGGAGCATGACAACCGCCCGTCGCCCTTGTCAAAGAAAATACGAAATCAAAAGCAAATACGTCGCTGCACCAGTGCTATAGCGCATATAGTGTCATGCAATACGTCAAAAAGGGTTTGCAATTTTAGTAAAAAAATGCTGTTTTGTGATAATAAAACGCTGTAAAATTTGTTCCCGAAAACAAAAAAAAAAGATAAAACATCGTTTCACAGGTTTTCTGTAGATTATTTGGCTGATTTATTTCTTTATACGAATAATAATTTTACAGATATGAAGGAATACAAAACTTCAACGTATGTTGCCAGTATTTTGAAAATGAATTTGCCATTTTTATTGGTAAAACGGTAAAATGGTTAAAAGATCTTCAGGGTAATGCTGTTGGATTTTTCGATAGTGAATGTGATTATTTGTATAGTGCACTAAAGGTTCATGATCATTATTAGATTATTTTAATAAGCATAATACATTATTTTGTTACTTTTATAAACCTTAAAAACGTCATAGTCGTTTACGCTAGCGATTTAATTTATGTGAACTCCATGATGGATATGATGAAAATAAAATGTCCCGTATTCTCGACTAAAAACTACCGCTATTCGCATTCATATATTTTGAAAAATAAAAAATAATATAATTATTATACTTAGTTAATATTGAAACTTTTTTTATGTAAATTATTTAATTAAAAATTGAATAAAATTATTTTGTCCATATATAACTTTAGTAGGCAGGTACTTTATGTAATAAAAGAATTTTTACAGTTTTATAAAAAAAAAATATCATAAACCCGAAATTATATTAAAATAAAAATTAAAACTTGACTGCTAATTTATGTATATATAGCCTACGTCACTACCGCCTACCGCCACTAACATAATAATTCAGATGATTGCAATGAAACCTCACAACTCAAAATCGGTCCAACGGTTTATACTGCAGGGCGTGTCAAAGAAATATTATACATACATACATAAACTCGAAAAACATAACCCTCTTTTTTCCGTAGTCGGGGAAAAATTTGGGAAATTTTTCAATATCTGTTAACATTACACGCACACAGAAGCACCGTGTACGTACAGTGCAGCGGCGAAATGACAGCACACATAGCTTTATGAAAATGACGATAAATTATTCGGTTTAGTTCGGCAACGCTCCATCTGTCTTTTATTTTGTAATCTAAGGACTAAGTTGTATAATTATTTTTCAACTCAATGGTAAACAACACTTAATTATTTCCATTCGGTCAAAACAGTAATTTATATACTTAATTAAAATAATTGTTCAGCACTTTTGGATTTTATTAATAATTTCTTAATTTTTAAATGCAACCTTCATGAAAGTGAAAGAATTTGTAAAATATTCAAGTCAAATATTTATTAAATATCAATGCGACCGTTACGAGTTTTACCTTGGAATTTTGCATGAATGTAAGTTGGTGTTAATAAACATAAAATGACAGTGGATTAAAATTTAAAAAATGTAACCTTGTCGACAAGGAGGCCTGTGTTATAACAATATTTCTTAATAGATGCGAAGGACGGCCGGCGGAGCAGGCGGCGACTAGCGATAGGTATAAGTGAGTCACTTTCCCGACAACTTTCATTCATTTTCCGGATCAGATTAATGTCAGGAATGTTTGCCAAAATATCTTAACGAGCGTGCCAAAATTTGTATTACCGAGAAGAGAAAAAAGCTGTCATCGTCGTCTAGACGGCCCATCCAGACGTGACGTGACAAGGAGACTTACCTGACGCTCTGTTTGTATAATCATTTTGAAAGCGTTTTTAACGCTAGGAAAAGTTATATTTCCATGAGCGTTTGCGTAATCGTCACAGCGTAATATTATTTGGATAAATTAAGCGGAGGACGCCGAATATATTTAAAAATACACATTTGCGCAATGATAGTCCTACCTATACTAATGTAGAGCCCGTGGTAGAGCTGAGTTTGTTTGTTTGATTGGACGCGCTAATCGCGGGAACTCATGATGCGAATTGGAAAATTATTTTCGAGTTAGATAGTCCATGTATCGAGGAAAGCTTGTTGAGAAGAAATGTTCCAACACGCTAAGATCAAGCTTCTCTGCTTCGGGAGAGGCGAAGTAATGAAACTGTTGCAAAGTTTTCCTTTTTGAGACGTTTCGTTGCGTGCGCTGCGTTCCAATACTTAGTTATTTTTCCTCAAATTAATATAGTTGAAATCTGAAATATATAACCTATAGTTTTATATTAATATAATATGTTATTTTTGAACTGGATCAAGGTTTTTGCTTGAGTCGCGATTTTTAAAGATTAGAGAAATTGCAATTGAATGAACTGGAAACTGTGATGAATTAAAAAATAAGTATATAATATCCATAGTAGATAAATTTAAGAGCTACAACCAAAATCAGTAGTTCCTAGAACTTTAAATGGCCAATTTAAAATTTAATTAATTTTTTTAAATAAAATTTCTCTTCTTTATGTGTGAAATGTCTTCGTCTTGGTTTATTCATTCAGAACTTAAACTGTTTTTTTGGTATAATATCTAAACAATGGGCTAAAGTAGCTATTAAAAAAAACACGTTTTAAATACTTTGAAATTTTTCAATATTAGGTGGTTTGACATTTTATTGAGTGACTATAATAATATACAGTTCCGTCGAGAAGTTAACAACAAAGTATAAAGAGTACGTATTATTAATTGTTTTTTAATGAGTAGTAGCCAATATGTGTTATAGACGTGAAGTTTTTAACATACGCTCTTTTTTATTAGGTTAAATTGCTGTATGTTGGAAATGTAGCATACGTTTATCTCCATATGAAGTAAAAACCATTTATAAATGTAAATTCCTAATTGATCGCTGAGTCATCAATTGTTTTGGTTAAATTATTGATGTTTACGAGATGATCTTGTAACCCGCAGTCGTGTTGCTAATAATATGTTATCTAATTATTACTGTCGCCGATATCGGTTTTACAAATTACATTCTTATCTCTTCGTTTTGCTTTTTATACGTTGACACTTCGAACTTTTAATGAATGAAATCAATAGTTTACCATTAGGTACGATTGTCTTGTAGCATAGAAAAACCGCAGAAACCGCATGTAAATCTATCGTCTAGTGTTATTTACTCGCACGGGATTTATTAAATTGCATGAAATTTAAACAGAAGCATTTAAAACCAAAGTTATCAGACATCTTTTCTCTCAAGTTGATTATATCTGAACAATGTACATAAAGTGAATACGTGCAAACGAAACATTTAGCGAATATCGTTATAATTTTTTACTGAACGCTGCATATTATGTTGTTACTACACGGGTTGTAAAACACGTTAAAATTACTCGCTCATGTGATATTTTTAGTTTTTACCTTTATAATATTATGTCTTGTTGGTTGATGTTAATCACAAAATTATGATGGGTTAGTGTTTTAAATTTGAATTAAAGTTGTTTTTGATGCCATAAGATATCAGAATTAAATCTAATAAATCCACATACGGATTTTAATGTGTGGAATCATTTTAAATATTTAAGAGTACGAAAATGTATTCGAACTCTGTACTTCCTAAAAAAAAATATTCGGAAGAGCAAGTAGCACGTTCGTATGCTCATATTCTTCAGGAGTTAAAAAAAGTATAAAACCATATTTGATATTTCTACCTTCTAACGTAAATAATGGTTAACTTCTTATATTCTAGCTATATTGCTAGCAAATCGGTACCTATTCACCAACATAAAGTAATGATGGCTGATTTCTATAATGATAATAGACGTGTGGAATGTGTCACTACATAATAAAATACATAACCTCACATGTATACGTATAATTGAGTACAAGAATAATTCTAATTTGTGGAATATTTATGCGTTTTATTATACAAGATTGTTTGTGTTGTGTGACCGCGCATCGTGCAAGGAATGAAAATGCGCTGGTCTTCTGATTATTGCGCGACATTGTATATCGTAAGTAATTGTAATACTCGTGGGTAACCGTTCACCTACATATATTTGTTTATATTATTTTAACACTATTGTCTACTTCATTAAACAAGCCGACCACGCTCGATGTAAACACGTTATTTTATAATATGCAACGAGTGAGATATTTTTGTCATGTGGCTCTTTATCATGTGCCATACTTATGATTAAGATTTAAAATTAAAAGTTTTATCATTACATCATTAATGTTAATAGGTTAGGGCCATAATAATATGTTGTCAAAATATGTATCATAAAGCGCTTTATTTTTATTCATATTATTATCATTGATATTATAATTCATAAGATATAGAAATAAATAATTGTCGAGCTTCTGATTATAGCATATATTATATCTATATGACTTATGGTTTCATTTTTCTCAAAGTAAACAGTTATGAAGAGTAAAACGTTTGCAGCGAAACATTACAGTCCCATTATGTTCAAAACAATGAAGTTAAAGGAGCGGCTAATTGAGGAAGATAATTCGTAAGTGCGATTAAAAATGATACAATCGTTGCATAGCGTCAAATGCATATCGTAAATCGTGAGTGTTGCGTTGTGCCGGCGAAATGTAGCAGGACACTTATGTCCAATTCAGTCGTTGGTTCATTGCCCCGTTCGTAACAAACGATGCGGCGTGTGACGTCACGGCATGTGCAATGCACTCAAATTGCAACGAGATGAGTGTGAAGTACATCAGTCGCGTGTTATCAAGGACGCTTCTTGAGATGCGACGTCTTCGGAGTTACTCATAGATCAGTATTGGCGAACGGCGCCACAGGACGACGGACAGATATTATTTTGTTTGATGTTCAGGATGTAACTAGAAATAAGCGGTGATCTCTGTACCTTATGCATATCAATGCATGCAATTTATCTTGCATAAGATATAAAAGCTCTTGAAATTCAATGATTAAAAATAATATTATGTTTTCATAGACTGAGACTGTATAGTATACAAACGGTTAGCTCCAGCTTCCAACGGTGAAAGCATTTGGAAATCGGTAGAGTCCAGGTTCCATCGATTAATGCTGAAAAGCCAAAAAAACTCTTAAACATACGAATGGTAGAGCAATTCATATAATCTACTTATTTTTTGGATAAATAGCCTTTTATAGCCTTTAATTGGTTCATAGAAGAGTGTACGTTACCAATTCATAAAATAACTGCGTAAAAACAAAGCATACAAAATATAATTCCTGCTTGGCAAACTATTACTAGTAGTAAAGGCAATTATTTACTGACTGGCAGTCTGTTTATTTTAATAATTAAGAAGTTGAGTCTACGAATGGTTTTTTACAAATGGTTGTTTCTAATATTTAATTTAACGTGGCTTATTATCAGAGAGCTAATTGAAATGACCACTGCCGTATGTTCTCACTAAATATTAGTGCACTCAATTACCGCCCAACAACTCGCTTCCATGAAATTAATCGAGGTCAAAGAATTTGAGTGCATACATCTCAATTAAAGTGGACGCTTGTTACATATGAATAAGCAACGTTCTAAAACGTATTCACTTTGTTAAACACACTAACAATAGGTTTTTTATTCATGTCAATTCGGTTCGTTTGATTCTGTGTTATTCGTAATCGCTTCGCGCCCATCGTATTCGGACAATAGGCATTAATTTTGAAAAACGCGAGATAGGAATGTCGTCGGCGCAGATTCGAGCAGGTAGAATTTTTAGCGCCTTTATGATCAGATCCTGGCGTGTCATAAGCCACCCACGGGTTCTAATTAAGCCGGTAGCCAACAAAGGCGCCGGGCTGACCATAACGCTGTCGGATTATGCGGCGCGAGAGACGGGTCGTCGGCCTTAGGTGCCCTCGCGTGCTACAATTGCATACAATACGCCCCCGCGCGACCCGACAAACCAAAAAGTTAGAAATGTGTGGCACGTCGAGATGCCTCACCCGCGATACCATCTCGCCCATCTACCGATCCCCAGACGCACCTACGGCCAATCGAACCGATCGTGTTGTAACCAGAGATTCGGAGTACATCCGCCCGTTGAGATGCAGGCGCCTGATTTTAATTAGATGTGTAAAGTTGCGGTGAATTATTGCGCTCCTTAAAGAATTTTGTCGCCTCGATGTATACCGAGAATCGGTAATGCGGCCCGAAAGATCGAATTTATTTTATGGAATATTTCGGCTCCGCACTGATGTTCGGGAACGTTAAAGTAGTTCGGTCGATTATTATCTTTATCTGAGATTCGAATCCGAGATAAGGCAGTTTTGTGCGGGTCGCGAGTGAGTTACGGAGTGCCACCTACGTGCCGCTCGGTCGCCGGCTCGTTATGAACTTGAATTAAATGAATGACGCATGTATGAATGGAGAGGCAATGAATGTGAGTCGGAAGCGCGAACGGTGTTTCAGCACGCTAGCCCATCGGCCGGCACACGTGCATCCGCCCTGCTAACGCGATGCGCTCACACCGCGACCCTACACAACACACAACAACACATGCTAAACACTATGTTATATTCTATATTATCACGATTGTCTCGAATATTCAACACATGAGGCTAAAAAGAATACGTAAACAAATGTTGTTATAACGAATGAAAGGCGAAAATTAACATGACCACTGCGAGCTGCGTAATAAAATGTCAAGTAGTGTAAAAAATTGTGATTAAGCGTTTTCGTTTTCATTGTGCATATAAAATGCATCGCAATATTTATAACATTAAAAAATAATGACCGACCGATCATAAAATTATATGTTATTGTGAAGTTGTCATTGTTATGAAATAACGTTGAAGAAAATGCGGTTCTCATGGTAAAAGGACACCTTGATGCAGATTAATGCACTCAGTACGGCACATAAGTATGAGTTGTCACAATGTCGTTCACCTGCGTAGTTGAAAACTTTATGACATATAACTTTTAAAGGGACACTTATGATAAGCGATCATAAGTCGCTTTGAAAGGTTCGTTTGCGTGGGCATGTTTAAATGTCCCATTACTATTATAGCTTTTGTCTTACATCAATTATATTATTCATAGGCCAGGGCTTTGCTTCGTTTAACGTTCTTAACAATAAATGTGCGGTTTATTACTTACAAAGTTTTTATTATAATGTTAGAAATCATAGGGGAATGCGGTTTAAGTAAGTTGAAAGTTATAAAAATGCATTGCGGTTATAAGCAAGTGATTCATTAAAGAACTCTTCATACTTCATCCTTTGATGATTATTGCTTTTTCTAAGTAATTCTCATCCTCTTGAAAGTGTTTGTATCACATATACTTAGTTAATTGTAATTAAATGTACATAAATATCTTCATCTCATATCTCGACTTATTCTTTACCTGTGGATCTTATAATCATCAAAACGCTTTGCATTAGTCTCTTTTTGTGATGTGTTTTGTTTGATAAATATTCAGTATTATATTTTAGTATTAAAAAGATGATTAGCAAAATGTCTGATGGCTTTCTCTATTGGATCCACATCACGCAATTTATAAAAGACTTAATTTGCATACTATAAAGATTATTATTATAAGATGGTTAGAAAAATCATTTATTTATTCAACTATCGTTTTGCATAAACGCTTATAGATCATTATATGAAATAGAAATTAGTAGCTCTAGTTCTGAAAGCTTTTTCTGTAGAGAAGAACCCACGTTATTATTGTTAATGGTGTTGTATTTTTAAAAACAATACAATAATTTCTGAGAATAAACTGTTTCATTATGCGATTGTAATATAATTCAATCGATTAGTTTATCAATCATCATACATAGGTGGGTACAATAATTGAACCAATCGGTATCGATCTATAGGTAAATATTTATACAGTCATTTATTATACAATATAGATTATACTCGTTATATGAATAGGTCTTGATGTTGTTACAATAGTGGAAGGCAAAGCGATTATCTGGAAAAATTATATAAAATATAAGGAAATTTCATGTTACTCTTAGTATAATCTATCTAGGAATTTTTATGGTGCACTTTACTGTGCTAGTTGCGTAGTTGCGTTGCCTGCATATTTATAGGGTTTTTATGCTAGATGTGTATCCCATATTATTTAGATTGAAAAAATATAAAGTTTGTCAAGATAGGTTTGGTTAGTCACAACTTCGTGAATACTATACTTTTTGCTGGTAATAATAAAAATATTTTATTTTTGGTAAGAAAATAATTTTATGTAGAAGTAAATAATGAAACTGCAAGAATAAAAAGAAAATAATTTTCATTGTATCCTAAAATTGATATTTTAATTCGGTGACCTATATTAGCATAGAAATATGAATTCAAAACGATGGTTTGTGCATTATTATGCGAATGTTGTCTACAATTGTATCGGCGTGGCTCGGTGTCAGGTGGCGGGCGGAACCGCGGGGCGGAGCGGTATTGTTTGCGATCTTGCGTATGTTTACGTAATTAAAGCATGCTATTGCGTTAATGAATCATTTTCCGCTGGAATATTTTGCTCTACATACCTTTTGGCACACCGAATCGGTTTGTTTACGTGACACATATCAGATTTTTAACAGTTTTTTATTGATATCATTTTGGTATTGTAAACATCCCTCAGCAAAGTAAAGGAGGAAAATGTAATAGCGTATGAGTGGTATGAGTGTGGATATAAAAAGTAGAGATGGAATAATTGGCGTTATTTTATTTAGATGAATTATTTCTCAAGTCTCATGTGCTCATGAGCGCCTTACATTCAAAATAATTTATAATTACTGATTTTGTACACAAAATTAAATTAATATAGATTTAGGGGTTATATCCATTGTTTCTGATATTTTTGCGTAGATTGAATATTATGTTGCATACTCGTGTGATTTGTTCATAGAGTCATAGTATTTTGAAGAAGTATGATTAAGAATTACATGAACGCAGGTGTGGACGGATAGTTGTTTATTACTGTAATATTGCATAAATTAGTAATAAGTTATGATAATTACGATTCATATTATTTGTTTAACATAATTGATTGTTATAAAGAAATTGTGTGTTCAAGAAAAACATCATCTACCTATTCTTAGCATTACTTAAGATATTTTTATTATAGCTATTATAAAGAATTAAAATAAAGTTGAAATATAAATGCAAAGTTTATAGTATTGATTTCCCTCTCGTATAATGTTTCTTGTTGTAAATGTGATCGTCCTGCTACACTGAACATCATGCTATATTGTTACAGAAACAATTCAATGCCATCTCTATTTTCATTAAATATAATACTTATATATATGTCGTGGCCATATCGTAGATTTGCTCATTTCATGATATGATTGATCATTTCACGAAATGGTCGCATTTCATGAAATGGCCAACATAGTTTGATCAGATCGTTAAATCGTCAATGTTTCACGATTTGGCCATCCACATTTGGCCAGATCGTATAAAATATAGCAAGTCCATAAAATATTAAAAAATTCATACTATTTTAAGAACTTGTTTATTGTCATCTAAGTTAGTGCCGCGGCAGCGGCCGGCGAATGCCAGAAGCGAATGGTTTTTGCAATAGTAAACATTAGGTTAGGTTAGGTTAGACTTTAATAAACAACGCCAGATGTCAGAAGCGAATCACTTTTTAAAAAAGAAACAATTATAAATATAGTAGGATATTACGTAAATATAGTTATGTGTAGGATTTTAGACGCATTTTTTCTTCAATATAAGATATCCGCATTTTCCATAGTACTCGAACCTCTTCGTCGTAAATTCTTTGCTATGACTTTCTTCATATTGTAATTAAACGAATTATGAAGTTTTTAACTGCGAATAATTAAATTTTCGCCAGCGGCCGCCATCTTATCACATAAACACAGCGCTTGCAGCGCCTCTACCAATAATTAATGTAACTATTTTACGATATGATCAAATAATTTTGATAATTTCATGAAAAAACCTCGCGTTTAGTTGGCCATATCGAGAAACGATTTCTTATCATTGATCTGCTCAAACCACATCATGATGTGGCCAATAGACATTCGATCATTTCATGAAATGCGACCATTTCACGAAATGATCGATCATATCATGAAATGATCAAATCTACGATATGGCCACGACATATACACGTTGAGAGGAAAATTTTATGTATGACGTTAGTATATTTATAATAACTTTATTAATAATTGCCGTAATAAAGGACACTTGAAAAGTCTTCAGAATCAAGAATTTTCCCGACTTTTCTTGTACCTATTTTTAAATATGCGAATTGTCTGTCATGTTTCGTAATGTGTCAGGTTTATTTCATCACTTTGTTATTGATACGTATCTGCTACGATGCTAATTAAATATTTACTTGTCTACTGAACCCTTTTTATATTTTTTTAGACTACTGTCATTTTTTTGTGTTTCTGTAAATACAAAATAATAAAATTTATTTGAAAAAGCCTAAAATTCAAATTTATAAACCAAATCAGATACGACGTAACTACATCTACATAATATCATATTAATTAAATTAATAGTCAAGATAATTGATTTGCAATCACTAATGTTTTGTGTTTTTCCTTTTATGTTGACAAAGATAAAGAGCCAATTAGAAAAGTAGATATCGTCAAGGCAAATGTAGATAAAGATTAGCGATTTAATTGTACAATATTTGTATGCTCACTGCATTGGTGATGTCGATTATGTTTAATTTTCCCAACGCGTATTTGCAAAGTATTTCCAATTATTTGTGTTAGTAATGATCGGTATATGAAATAAAATACCTCTATACAAATATGGTGCCACTTATGATCCGGGTTCAATAAATATTTATCCATACCCAGATCGCGCCAAATGGTGCACTTACAATCACTCAGTGCGCTCCTTTTGGCGCCAAATGTCAATTTTCTAGAGATTACCCGCCGGCCAGCCTTAACAAACAGGCCTGTTGACTGTTCCGCAGAGAAATGCAGTGCTTACATCAATCAGCACTTGGGTCGATAATCGTCTGAAGAGATAATGTTGATTCGCTTAACAAGTAATGGATCTGAGCACTCTTCTCAATCGCGCGCATAACGTGTTTATGAATAAACACTAGTGTTACTTTCAAACGCTTGTTTACCATTTGCAGCATGCATTTTTAATGTTTAAGGATTTATTAAGCAAATATTGAGGTTTAATAACCCTTCTTTTTAACATGCTGATAAGTTATTGACATTAACGGAAAACTTTGGAGTCATTGTAACTACAACTCATCCTTGTCATTGTTTATCACTCTTTGTTTTATTCAAGCTAATTCTAAACTAAGGATAAATTCAAATCTCAAATCAAATTCTATGGACACAAGTTATTATGTAAAAGGTTTTTGTTGTAGAAATGTTCTTATTATGAACACTTTAGTTAATCTCAAGTTGGTGAGACTGTCCGGTTGTACAGTTGCTCTCCGTAGATGGGCGCCATCTCCTGTTTCTCTCAAGTCCACATTACCGTTCCGTAACTTAATATTATATCTATGTTCAGCTTAAACGTAGGTACACGTTACTACATACATTATTGACATTTAACTCTGTGTTTGCTCCACAAATATTATTACTCGGAAAATTTAAGCAAATAATAACAGCTCAGATAATTAGATATAGGTACGTTGGATGTTGGATAACTGTTGACAATGTTTCTAACTCATTAGAATTTCAAAGGAGCTTGCGTTACTGTTACTTGTACGTTATATTATTATTAACATAATATTCACCGTGCATCATCATATAAATTCCCCTTTATTGTAAATAAATACCGATCTATAATTAATACAAATAGACTTGAGTCGCTTCTCTAAGCATGTGTATCATAACAAGCATCAAAATAAATCCTTTGGCAGTAGTACGCACAAAAAGATATCGTGAGTAAGTATGTTGATATATAAATGTTACAAAAACTATGTGTTTCGATGCGAACATCACTAAATCCTCGAGACCGCACACTGTCAAAATATTGTCAAAGTAAATTCCACGCGTCCAATATATTATAATGATTTTCCACTTGGCAATAATCCTAGCGATTTATTTCAATCTCGGTAGATATTAAACCGCATGCCGCTTATATCTAGGCGTCGCGTCATATACATTCGAGGAACGGTTGTTGAACCTCCTTTTATAACGCGGAGTTGGGGTGGCGGCGACTTTCAGTTTCAGAAAGCGCGATGGGTCGGCGGCGGGGTGTCTCAGTGCCGTCACGCGGGGTATATTTAGCGATGATGGAATGTCACACACCCGACCGGAAGTGTCTGTCGATGACGGCACGCGCCCCGCCAGGGTGACCATTTTTAAAATGGCAAATCTGCCCGACGCTGGCAAAAAATCTGCCACAATCTGCCAAACCTTACTCCTGAAAATGCCAATAATATGCCATGGAGATTGGAGGCGGGTATGAATAAAAAAAGTATGTTATTTAAAAAAAATGCTTTATTAATTAACTAAATACATAAATATATCAACATGTAATCAACATTTGCTTCAAACTCTTCATTTTTTTCACTGGTATAAATTGTTTTTGATGACATATTTTTTAACATATTTTGGGTTGGTTTAAAGGAGATACAGTCTCCGTGTTCCTTAATACCTTCCTTTGTGGTTATTAAGGCGGATACATGTTTATTTAAAAACCTGTTCCTTATTTTCGTTTTATTTAAATTTACTTGGGAGAATACCCTCTCACAAGAGGCATTTGACAATGGCAAAATTAGGAGAGCTTTTGCGAAATTTGCAATATTGCTATATTTTGATGCTCCATTTGCTTCACGCATTTTCCCAATAGCTCCCCAGAATTTGTCGACACTTAAAATTGTGCTTGTGGTACTCCCACCAGATTCCAGCAAATCGCTTACATTTTTGTCCAGTTTAATTTGTCGGAACTCGTCGTCAACTTTTTGAAGATTATTTTCATCTACTATATTAGGAAATTTACTGGCAATATTTACTAATGAAACAAAATCTTTGTAAACAACATTTTGAGGATCTAAAAATTGTAAGTCTTTAAAAACACTATTCAGTGGCAAACGTGTTTTTAACTGGTTACAGAGTTCAATCAAAAACATTTGCATTTTTTCGAGAAAAGACTGAATGCCAGGTTTTAGACTTACATTTTCAGATAGACGATCGATTTCCTTACTAACGTTTACACCTAAATACAATTCTTTTAGAGGTAAAAAGTTCACGTTCGATTTTGGATCTATACAAAGTGGATCAGTGGTTTTTAAATAACTTCCTTTCATATAACAGCTCAAAAGGCCTACATACACCTCAGAAATGTCTTTAAACGCTGTGTGGATTGTCGTATAATCTCCTTGAAATATGATGTTCAGTTTGTTAACTATTTGTAGTATATAATCCAAAGCATAAAAATACAGTTTATATATTTTATCATTCAAACTATTACATAAAAATTCGGCTGAAATATTTCTATCTTCTAGAAACTGAGACTGAAAAAAAAGTTTGAGGGCATCCCACTGCTCCAAAATTCTTTTAATACATGCATGCAAACATAGCCATCGAATTTCATAATGTTTTAATATTTTATGCTTTTCACTGCCAATAAAATCTTGGAAATCAGCAAATTCCCTTTGCCTTTTACTGCTATGTGAAAAATATCCATAAACCTCTTGCACCATTTGGTTAATAGCCCTTGGTATACAGTTTTTACTGGCGTGAGATACACACAGAGCAGTAGAATGACATACACACTTAATGAATATGCAATGGGGATTTACATGTTTTATTTTGGCAATAATACCACCTTGTATTCCAAACATAACATTAGTAGTATCAGCCCCAAAACCAATTGCATCTTTAATATCAAGATTAACATTAGTTAACGCCTTGGAAAGTGCATCGAACAAAGCTTGTGCTGAAGTTCCTTCCAAGTCCACTAAAGTTAAAAATTTTGTTTTTACCTGTAGATTTTTTTCAGAATAATATTTGGTAACGACTGCAAGCGTTGATGTGGTTGTGACATCTGTGGTCTCATCTATGATCAAGGAAAACATTGGTTTACGTGTCGTAATGTTTTCACACGATTTTAAATCAGTAAGCATCTCTGCTTCTAGCTCTGGCTTTAAAACATTATACGTAACCGCTGCTGCTTTACTTCTTTTGCAGGAAAATGACTTGGCAATTTCCGAATCGTGAAAACATTTTGAGATGATTTCACTAAGATGATCCATTAATCGAAACGGTAAATTATGTTCCACCAGCATAGCACAAATATTAAGTTCTGCTTTTTTTACTTCTTCTTACAATGGCGATATCTTAAAAAAATTTTGCACCTGAAATAATTGTTTTATATTAGTATTTTTAAGTAATAATAATAATTTAGAAAAACTTTTACGATTATTGAAGTACTTACCGATGACTGGCCGCTATACCCGACCATATGCTTCTTATGTTTTTGTGATAACACATGATCTTTCAATGAGGATAATCTTGTCACTAATTTGCAATTACAAGCTTTGCAAAACGCTACATCAGGATCATCTTTTGCTCTAGAAATCCAGGACGAAAGTAAGGGATCTTGCTCCCACTCAGGTCGGTATGAGCGCTCGTATTTTCGTTTCATCATGCACAGAATACTCAACACAATGTCGCAATGCACGCACTCGTTAAACGCCAAATGAGAATAAGTTGCTACTTGCTAATTGTTTGAAAAACAAAATAAACTACAAAAATTGATTTGCACCTCGATCAGTCATATCAATACGAAAATAAACCTTATATCTGAGTGCGTACCGTTCATAATCATATAGTGTACCTAAATAAAAATAGAATAAACGGGAAGTCCCCATACCATCTGACAGAGACCAATAAAGTTGCCACCTCAGTAAATAATTTTTTAGCAAATGAATGCATGATAAAAAATAAAGGAATAATTATTATTAAAGGAGAATGACCACGAATGGTATCGGTAAAATTTTAGTTATGCCACGTATTTGTGATATTTTTAATTCCTATTTGTATTTATAATGATCATATTTATCACTATTAAAAGTTTTTGTTTTGAAACATCTATCATCATCATTTAGCATCATTTGGTATCTATCTAATGCTAATCATCTATCTCTCTTGCAATGTTGCTGTGTTGCTACTCTCAAAATATTGAAATACAATAACAATTACGACGCAAGTATTTTCAATTTAATTCGGTCAAATGATTATTTAAAAATTCAAATAATTTCTGATTAAAAAAAATGTATAATACAAATAGTAACAGTATCTCAATAGAATAAATACTTGACAAATCGACACAAATTTTTAATCATTACCTAGTAACACTGACAATCTGAAGCGTCATGCGTGATTCGTCATCTAATGTCATAGTTTCTATTTGAAATTATTGTGTTCGACGTTATTTATTTTGAAATAATGTTTATTACGATTTATTTTTCACATTTTTCTGTAAATTAAAATATTACCTATGTATTAAATGTAAAACTTAACTTAACAAACAAAAATATAAGAATTTCTAATAAAAGAGAAAAAAATGAGCATTTTTTTAATCTGCCAAATTCTGCCACTTTTTTGAATCGTCAACTTATTCTGCCAAGGTTAAAATTTTGGTTCTAAATCTGCCCAAATGGCAGAAATCTGCCACAAATGGTCACCCTGCGCCCCGCCCCGCTGCAGCGCCCATGCAAGTCATTTGGCAAGGTCCTCTGCGAGTCTACGCGTGTCCGGTCCGCCTGGGAACTGTCACGTCCACGTACTTCTTGACGTTATCGCTTGACGTCATCTCTCCCTTAATAGTTCAAGTGCAGATTACAATTATAGCGATTGTTATTTATGAGAGATTCGTTTCGGATTCAATTATTGTAATCGATACATGTACTTGTTAGTGCATCGGTTGACCCTTTGACTATTATCAGATGATAATTAGAAGACGCTCCGCCCACGCGCCGCCCACGGGCTAGCGGTCATCGGTCAAGTTTCGCCTTCATTTATTGCTGACCAATTTACTTATTTGTATTTTGTCTAAATAAATGTCTATCGAGTGGGAGCCAATATCGTAAGATGTGTTGCGTTGATATATTCTTATATTACTTGTTAGGTAATAAACGTTATCGCAAATTTTCATCGTTCGTACTTATCATAGATTTTACAATATGAAATTTAGTTGACACGAAATCTTAACATTCTTATTTTTACATAATTTCCGCCACTATAAAAGTTAAAAATTAACCAACATTAGGTCACTGGGAGGAATCTAGGTTAAACCTGCTATAAAGTCTTATCTTAAATTACCTTCGCATGAACACGTTATAAGTTATGATAGCGTATGCTCTTTTACGGACTTTTACCCACCATATTCTTACATTATCTGATTATTGAAAAATATCCAGGAATAAGTGAAGACAAGAATAATTGTGTTTCTTTATTCACGAATTTAAAAGCAATTATCCACGTTAATTGGTTAAAACTGAATTGGTTCTGTAGCAATTACATAAGGTGACATTGTACCACCCAAGCGGTGAAGGTGGCTCAATGAAACACATTACGAACTTCTTTTACCTTTTAATTTAGTTCTGAATATGCAATAAATATTGTTGCATTGGCTTTGCAAATGAAGGCGATGACATTTAATTAAAGTGCCTGTGACGTATTTTACATGACAAATGAAGCCACACGATGTTGTAGTAATGTATTTTCGTATTGTTATATGCAACATTGTTAACAATTAATAATCTCTTCATAAATTTAAACAATAATAAAATTATAATCTTAAGGTGTCAAAAATTAAATAACCTAATATAATTGTAAATAAATAATCAAACATCATCTGGTACAAATCGAATCTTTAATAACTAAAGGATGTATGATTGAATGATTCATCACGGGTGGTATTCAGATAACTGACCTTTGCAATGGTTCCTTCAAGACTGATCAGTCATTTTGGTGAAAAATAGAAAAAACCCCAAACCTCAGAAATTCTTGCGTTTATCAAACGTACCTAATATTCCATCTTGAAACTTACTTACTTTGTTCATTTTGTCAATGCAGAATATGCAAAATACATGATGCAATAGTTAATTTACATGTAAGTCATTAAATATTAGATCGAAGTAGTCTAGCTCTTCATAGCTTTCTTCGGTAGTGAAGACGACTTGCAATGAATAATTTGCTTAATATTAATAGAAACACTCAAAAATACTTTGCATTGGTGTGAGGCGGCGAAATCACCCGAGGCGGTGGCCTGGGTGTTTTTTATTTGCCGATATCGGTGATCGGCGCCTGCTCCATTAGTCATGTGACACTATCGACATGAGATCGGCCCTCTCGGCCCTCTTTTCATTCCATCGATGCCCGCGAGCCCAAACCGCGTTCGTATGCAAATTTACACGCTAACAGAACGACTGATGAATGATGTACAGCGCTCCTTTTGAAATCCCGCTCCCGACGATTTTTGCCACTACGTGAATATTCAACGATCGCGCAGATGACCGTAATGTCGTCGACCTAAATAAATATTTATAGATATTTATTTTATATCGCGCCGGATAATTTTTTCTGTATTTAATGACTTCATTGTTTTGACGCTTTATTCCGTCTGCTAGACTAATGTCGGCTGCCAAGATATCGCGAGTTCAACATTTATTATGGCCTTTAAATATTCATCACCCTATATATTCTGAGGTATTTTTAGTATTGCATGTAATTTTAATACCATTTCTCTTGACTGTGAACTTGTTGTCTTTTGCAAGAACTAGGCATTCAATATTTTTTAATACATTATAATATTTAGTAGTTGCTTCCACAGTCCACTACTTTGAGGAATAAAGAAGTCTCTGATTTGTGTTAACCGGACCAGATGTTGCGAAAACTGTAAAACGAAGTGCGCACTTGCGGCGCACGTATGTGAATTGAATTATTGCTCATATAATACCCTCAAAATTGAGTATGTTACGCAATATTCGAGTGTGTAACGTAGTGTGCAGCAGGCACAGGAATAGTGAGCGTCGGTGGCTGTCGGGTCAATGCGCCGAGTTGTGAGTCAGCGCGCGACATACGTACTCTCTATCACATTATTACTTTCTTATAAGGTTGTCGCGTTTAAATAATGCATGTAATGTAACTGGTCGCAATTTGTGCTCTCATGAGGGCGCTAAACTGAGCCGCGGGGTCGAGCCGACCACGGAGCGGTTTCTAAATATGCATTATGCATTGCAAATAGTTTTGCTGACTGACTATGATTACTACCGCCTTAACCAGTCTTGCCTATAGCGGAATTGTAAAAAATATTTTAAATTACTGCAATATCTGATCTTATTGAAGCCTGCAATTAAATATGCAGATTTGTTGTCGCTTTATGATACACTCAAATGAATTTTTATGTTTTCTTATTTCATTACTATCTACTTCTTACCCTTTGATATTAAAGGAAGCGTCATTATTTAAGTTTATCTTAGCCGATGCAAACAATTGTAATGGAAATTGTTAATTAAGGGTTTGTGTGGTAAAAAAGAGCGTGAAGGCACGTAGGGACTCGCACCTCATTCATATCGATTCCATCTTAAACAGGCGCGTCCATCGCATACTAAAACGGGGAGAGCTTTTATCTCTACACGCTACAATAAAACAAAAAATCAACATCATTGTGAATAACTAATCTCGTCTCTTTTGTATTATCAATGGAAATAGTATGTTGGGTGAGAGTTCGTCGCAAACTGTAAATCGTTTAACCGCAGCGCCGTAATTTTTAAGCTCGTCGACGAGACAAAATGAAATGTTTAAGAGCGACACGAGACCGACATTAAAGACATTATCGTATCGATCAGCGTCCTTAAAGCGGCTTGCAATTAGTGGTTGCTGTTAAACGACGCAAGTATAGACCTCCCGCGCAGCTGCCTCGCACGGCGCCGCCTCCTCGTCTTTATGAAATTATCACTAAATTGAGACAAAGCTTCCATACTGACATGGAAATGATGCGATAATGTGCTAGAGCAATTATCTCTTTTTAGGTTGTATGCGGAAAGGTTATTTTATAATGTACTTTTATTATTTTCGCTTCGTTGCTAATGATTGAGCAATTTTTTAAAACTGAACGAACGTTCGTATCAACACATTTCCTTGAATAAGAGCACGATTACGCAAACAATAAGTACCTATCAAAAGGTTATTGTACTGAATAGCAATCTATTTCTTAATTGCATTGTAATGGATATGTCATTAGCCCAGAATGTTTAAATACCAGTAGGTGCTGACCGTTGCATCGTCAGCGCGTGAATTCGCAAAGACCCGGCTTTCCTTAAAAGGTTGTCACTTACGAGAAACCTTTCATAACACTTAATAAGATACAGGACGAGTGTAAAATTTCGTGATAGATCCGTGAGAGTAGTCACGAGCCGCCCAGAGGCCGTGGGACAGGGGCATTTTATTTCCGCTGCATTATATTTCGTCGGCGCGTATTAAACGGGTTGTCTTTAACGAGCACTCATTGAGTTTAACATCATGGGCACGCGTTTTCGTCACACCTACACCGCAATGTATTTGTTTTATAGATGCCGTTTAATGGCTCCGGTCAGATATTATGACAGTGCGACATTGTTTACGGCCATCTTTTCATGCCTATAAAAGAACAAATGGGCATGTGCAAACAAAATAATTGAAGTATTTATGGTATATCAAATTAATTAGAGTTTGAACATAGATTAATTAAAACTTAATTGAATTCACTAACACTAAGTAAACATTCTCGATTCGTTATATTAAATAGAAAATATAAACACTAGGTATTTTCATTATCAATACGACATTAAATATGTTTATTTTGCAATACTATAGTGTACATGTGTTTGTTTATAAATTTATTATCACATTTTATGCGAATACTCAGACATTTTACGAGGTATTTGGTATTAGAATGGAATGCGTGAAAACTAAAGTGTAGTAATTTAGTCTCTGCAAAACTACTCTGTTGATATACAACTGTTCGACACATTGGGAGTGTGTTTTATGTTTGTGTCAACATTTTTCAGGTGTGTCTACTGACACAGTTCATTTTTAAACCGGCGAGACAGTGGCGAGTCTATTTTTATAAGTGATAAAGTACCATCATAAATATTTTTTAAGCACCGTGGCGTTAAATACAGAAAGAAAGCAAATAAAGAAGAGGAATCGAAATTTTGAACAATATTTTTAGAAAACTCGAACGCTTTAATATCTTAATTGATCAATATTTTTCTGAATAATTCGTAAACGTAGTGCAGACGGCTGGTTGACGAGTAATTGTGCACCATAGCGGTGGAAAGATATCGATCCGACTCGAATCGCAGCTTTCCAAATAGGGAGCCCGAGTTCCCAAATAGGCAACAGTCGGGCGGTTGCCGGCATCGCAGGCCGCAGCGCCACTATCGAGGACGCAACATTTTCCATTGTCTACACGTTTTTGCTCTCTGAAACCTATATTGCATCTTCATCGAGGACGTCCAGTGTTTATCTATAGACGGTGTCAGTGCACCGTTCGTTTGTCGTCAAATTCGATGTTAACTCGTTTTAAATGTCATGTCTAGGTTCCTTTATGTTCAATTAAGCAGAAAAGATGTGTAATTTAAAGTAATTTTGTGAAATTATTTTAATATCTATGATAAAAATATATATCCAAAAGTGCCAAGAATTCGATGGATCAATGTGGACTAAGTCCGAGGCGTGGAGGCTGTAAAAATGATGTGATCTACGGCATTGACTAATCGCTCGTGACTGAATACTATCACTTAGTGACCTCCAGTTACCCTCGCTGGCGTCAGTCGAGATAAATGGCATATACTCGTACATAGTGTGTGCGGGGGCGCAGTCTGCCGGTACGACCTCTCTCGTGGGACTCTGTTACACCCACTGTAACCGCATTTACTAATATTTCAAGCGATTTAACTGTACGTTTATCTTTATTTCAGACATATATTTTATACTAGCATTTCTTCTGACGGAATAGAATTTTATTATGATATGCGCTTGCGAGTAAGCGCAGCGCCGGGCGATGGAATGCAGCCTTGGGGATCGATCGTTGTGCTCAATGGGAGAAATATAGTCACGAAATCAATAAGTACTCGTTGGCAGCGCCCCGTTTATTAATCCCAATTGAAAGTCAATTGGCAGTAAATCCTTTATTATTGGCATTTAAAGTTCGCTAGACATTATGTGGAGATATTGTGTTGCAATCGTCATAGCGAGGATGTGGCAGATTTTGTTTAAACGCAAGGATTATGCATGCGTGCATACGGACGGCCCTGAGAAATATGTGGTATTGTATTCAAATGAAAAGACGCGTCAGCATGCTATAAGTGGCGTCGTTCATAACCATGCAATGTTCTGAGCTTTCGGCTCGTTGAGAAGTCAAGGCGGTATCACACGCTGAACATGAAAGTATTTGTAAAATGAATGTACTTTTGGTGTACGATTTGGTATGCAACCAAATCGTCCGGAAGGTTACGGTTTATATTAAAAATTTATATACTTCAAGCTGTAAACGTTGTAATTCGACTGTCTTGGCGTTTGTACATTCGAGATTTTACAAGATACATAAAACTACAATTTTACTTTGATCATATTTTTAGGTCGTCTGAGCAGTGAGCGGTAAAGACGTAGGATTAAAATTAGGAAATTTATATAGCTAAGGTAGGTCCAAAAGTTTGATACCAAATTTAGATCGTAATTGGGTCAACGAGAGGCGACCGGAGATGCTTTATATCAACAAATATTTTCAAAGATCATTTTGCTTAAGCATTATTTAAATACGCAGTTATTTTAATATATTTTACGGTACTCATAAACGTTTCTTAACCGAAACGGAGCCTGCGCATTATATTTTATGGTTCACTAATTAATTATCTGCGCATGAAGTACATTAAGTTCCTATATTGTGTTGATACATGAAACGAGCTGGTACTAGTTATACTAGTTTGGTGAAATAACTAAATACGGAGAATCTATATGTTAGCGTGTACGGTAGATACATGGCCAATGAGATGTATCATTTCCACTAGAAATAGTCGCTCTGTATAAAAATCAACGAGGCTATTTTCAATACTCATGCTTTATTCAAAGACTAAAATCTAAATGAATAAAACGGATTATTAAATTGTTTAAGGAGCTTTATGGCATTAAATGAAAATTGAAATACGATTGGACGCTCTATGAAAATCAAGGAAGTAACCGGAGCATGCGCTTCACGACCCATAGTAATCGTTGCATGCCATATTGTATACTTTATTAGCGTAAATGTTGGCATCTCTGCTCGCCCATTAATCTCCATATAATTAAATGATCAAGTGAAATTATATTTAGCTCAGTAAACGAGGCCGGGTTCGCGTCGTTCGTCGTATACTCTTTCGCCATCAAACTATAGTGGAAACCTCACGAGAACTTAGCGTCGAACAGGACCGCCCGCGAGAGGTGACGATGACACAACATAACATTACATGCAAGCGGAGGGAATTCATTGAACACTTTACTGACTAGGTGTGGAGAATAAATCCGATCGCCGGCGTCGGTGGGCGCGTTTATCATCGTTACCTTTCTGCTCTACATCGCCAGGGGCGTAGTTCTGCCTTTCCGACGCATAAACTTGTTACTCAATTGCTAGACCTCACTCACGTGGAAGTCTTTAAAGTCTGAAGTCTTGGCAAATTATAGGTTCATAAAGTTTGCGCAGAAGACTGGGTATTCTGAACGCGTCAATCGATCGAAAAGCTCTTTAACTCCGATAAAATTGAAACACAAAACCATTAATGAAAGTTTTGCGTCAGTGAAATCGCTAAGGAAAAATCTTAAGTCTTATTAACATAGTAGTAAAGCTAGTTTATTCATAATTGGCGGTTGTGCCCACCCCGGCGGCTAGCGCAGTGCGTGCGCCCCGCCCGTCGCATTCGTTGTCGTTCAAACATATTGCGATCATAATATCACGCGAGATCGACGCGCTCTGTACCTACACAATTAAAATTTGCATTCATGTTACCTGATTGATAACATTGTTATAGGTGTGTGGCCGCTCTTCGATTGCGGCGCGTTTGTGTTTAATTAAACATGAAGTTATTTAAAGCGATATACCTACACCTATGGGGGATTGGCAGCTATATATGTATTTAAGTTAGGTATGCAGCATACACTTTGAGGTCTTATATCTTTCGCATTCGTGCGATGTAATGAAATATGTATTCATTAGAAGATATGAGAGAAGCCGTGGAAAGTAACATGCACCATCTAATTTCGTGTCTGGACGGCGACTCATTTTTGTAAAAATATTCTATGTTTTTATGAGGTGCAACTGTGATACGCTCATCCTACAACTATTCGTAGAAAGAATCTTAATAAATTATATGCGATATTTTTGTGGAGTATCTTGGCTCCCATCCACTATTTGCTACTAGATATTATGTTATTTAGCTAATAATAATCGATTAGGTGATGAAATAATCGCCATAAAATGTGATTATTTTGGTTATTATTTTTATACAGACAAGAACTCGTTACTTTTACCACAGTCTATATAATCCTACAGTCGTCCGACGAAGCCGTCTAGACAGGGCAATCGTGCGGGGTGTGAGGGGCGAGACGCGGGAAAGCCGCTCCCGAACTGCTAACAAAACGATGTTAGTAGTTCGGGAGGTATCATCAGGGCTAACGCGTATTTGTGTTATATTTGTTTTATTTGAAATGGTGAATACGACGTGTGCTGTGAAAGATTGCAAGTCGTCATCATTTATAAATAAAGATTTGCGGTTTCATCGTGTATTAAATGGCTAGTAATTATAACTCCTAAAATATTTCTTTTTCATTGACTACACTTAATATTTTTAAATATTATACGCATTAACGCATGCGTCGCGAATTTCAAAGATTATCTATGGAAATAAAAAATCGAACCGCGAGCGAGATTTGTACCTGCGTCCTTCGCATCTAGTACACCCGACGCTCTTACCAACAGAGTTACCGAGGTTCTTACCTACAAGTGTCGAATTCTTCAATCCATGTCTGCAGTTCATAAATCTCTTTGTATACGCCTCACTGCATTTTTTATTGTCATACTCAACTTCTGAATAAAACATGCAGTAAAGAGCGGGTTTAAAATTGTGTACATTCTTGTATTATGTTATAATATTGTTTTAATTATAATATTGCTAACCAAGTTGATCTGCAATAAATAAATAATTTCATAAATATTGTTTACTTGTGACAACCCTGGCATTGTCTAGACTTTGTCGGCATTTTTCCAGAGATCAAAGGCGTCGTCTTACTGTATGAAAATATATTTATACTGTGCTTTTACACTGTATTAAATAAAATGATGATGCAAGGAATTCATATAATCATTCTAACTGAGTATATCATTTGGAAGCAGTTATATTTTCTTGTAGGTAATTGGTTGTTTTTCATTTAGCAATGAGTAAACTGTTTTTATAAATTAATTCGCTCAATTGAATGTGTCCACCTACGTTTAATTTGTCTTAGTTATACACGCTTAAGTATAATTTACAATTTGTTTTACCCAACCACCTTCCGTATATATATTTTCATTTCATATATGTTCCTCTAATTGGTCGTCAATATTGGCTTTTCGTTATGTATATTTTATCGTGGAAATTAGCATATGACTTGAATGTAAATACACTGAACGACACGAACCAGTCACCAATGCTCGCAAAAGGCGCCAGCTATCAATGCAACTAGGATAAAATATAACGATAAAGTATATAAATAAATAGTAATATAATATTTAAAACACAAATATTATAATCTTATTTAACTTTAGCAACATAGAACATCAATTTAGAATGTATGTGTAGACTGTTTAGGTACATACTACATACAAGTAAATTATAACAAATTTAAGGCCCCAATAGTTGCTGTATACGTTTAAGTTTTCTTTGCTTAAAAATATACAGGAAATTAATATTCCTCGCTCCTTTCTTAATGTTGCGCGAACGTAGACTACTTTAAAATCACCATTTTATTAATTCTATCAATTAGTAAAAGCATTCATAAAAATAATAGTACATAGACACCAGTAATAAACTGTTTTTGATCAAAAGTAATAGTGGAGGAGTAGTCAGAGCCTCTATCTTTATTTAAAAGAGAGCTTTAATCTAGACGAGCTTGTAAAATTATTAAAAGGAAGAAGAATTAGAAACAAATTGAAAATTTTCAATGGGTATCCTATATATCGTATTACCACCGTTTACTTGGTTAAGGAACATCGTGATCAAATAGGCATGTTGTAAAAATAAAAGGAATGAAGAAATGGCACATAATATGTTAACCCAGCCATAGTGATGAATTATTATGTTCTAGATCCGCAAAGGAGGTGGAAGTCTACACCTATAGTGGATTAGTATATAATTAATCACATTTAAAAATCACTACAATGAAACTTACTACGTCGAAGAGTAAGGAAACACAAGGTTATCAACCTTGCAGGACATATTTCGCATTGTTTAACCAAGTTCATTGCAAATAATAAAAAAAAAAAAATAACTATGTCCTACTTGTTAAAGAAGTGTAGGTAGCTATTTAAATTCCATAATAAGTAAACGACCCTGACTTATAAAGTAAGGCGAGATATCGGTTATTGATGTACAATTATTTATTTATAGAACAGTAAGTGAAAGAGGAATTTAATTAAATATTGTAATATTTTTATGACGAGGTTGGAAAATATAATTAACGGCGTTCGGTGAAGTCACAATTGTATATAACGTACTCGTACCTACATTAGCAGTTTTGCTTTGTTCTTGCTTATATTAAAACGCTATTAATGTGCCATGCGGATTCAACTGCTTGCAAAATCGCGGGCAAAAACGACGAACAAATCCACTACTTTTTAAGATTTCGTGCAACCTTTAGAGTTTGATTTTTGAAGTGAAAGTGAGAGGATCTGTATTTACTTCAATATTCTCATTGTGCTTATTTAATAATAATTGATTAAAATGTTTTTTTCAAAATTAAAAACAAATATTACCTAGTAAGTAAAAAATCTCAGTTTACTGGACAAGATAATAATTTGTTTATCTTTTCAAAAACCCATTAATAATCACTGTAATTATAATTATTATCGTGTGATATATAAAAAATAAACTTATCAACCACTGTCAATGCTGTTAATTTAATAACTCAATTTAAGCAAAAACGTATTTTTTGTCAAATGTCACTGAATTATATTCACGTAAGGCACATTTAGCCAATTAATCTTTTAAGTATCGCGGCATAAATAATTATAGCACCAGACCAGTAATCATTAAAAATAAACCAAGTCTTGCATAATTAATTTGCTTATATCTTTGTTTAAATTTTGGTACAAAAACGTTCAATGTCAGGTGTTTCTGTTTCTGATACATATTATGATATAAAACTGGGTATATCGAATATCACCAACAGGTGTTTCTTGTTGCTAATAAGAATTATCGTTGCGCATCGATTTAATCGTCGGTGCCGATAGATCAACCACGCCACCCATCGTGAAGGAAGCGAGCTACATAAGGAAAATTATTAATTATTATTTGAATACGATAAAAATATTTACTTATTTTAAATAAAACTTTCATACACATTTGTCTTGAAACTATAATTGTTTCGATTACATAGTGAGATACAGACTTTCGTTTTTCTAAAATAATATTATGATGAAGAAGCATCAGTAATATAATAAACACGTTATGGTAGTCTGTACACTCCATTACTTGTAGCCAGACGAGAGGTCTGTAGTGCTTCATTAATTTTTATAAATCACAGACGTATGTAGTTTTCTATAAGAAACGAGACGCCGATAAAATAAATAATGGATTGTCACACGATAAATTGTTTGTACCTACACCATAGATGGGAGCGTATTTCTCGGTACAGCGGTAAAGTTAATTAAACGATTTGTTTAACTCATGCATATTCCTGTACTTATGCTTAACAAGAAGGATCCAGTGTGGGAATTGTTTTCCACATTTGTAGATGATGAAATATTGACTATTGGCTAACTATTATGACATTATTAACAGAATGCACGGTTCGGCACAATGCAATTCTTATTTATTTAGAATGTTAAAATGTTAAGCTGTTTCAACCCTTTGTGATTTATTAGAGTCAAGTTCGTTCAGTGAGTCGGCCACGTACCTCTCTCTATGACATGTAAGTCATACTTATCGTGATCTATGACATGACAATACAGTTCCAACCGTGAGGTCATGCAAGCAATGCTCCGCAGATTACCGATGGAAGCTATGTTTTGTATTTAGGTAGCGCTACCAGTTTCGAATCGACAGTTTCTCAAGAGTAACATAATATATTTGCAATATTATTATGCGCTCTCCTCAAAGTGGGCTCGAAAGTTATTTAAATGACACAGTTGAATTTTTGTTTTTGTATTAAATTGGATACATTATTACTTAAAAACATATTATTCAAGTGAGATCGTGGTGATTTTGGCAAATTTATCGATATTGGACGATTTAAAATTAAACAAGTGCATATATATTTGGTAGGAATTTCCATAAAGAGATCGCGAAAGAAGTACAAGACGAGCGTCGCCAATACTTCATTTCCCTGGCGAGGCGCTTCTGGCGCCCGGCCAGCGGTTCCGAGAACGAGGCAGAAGGTTACGCGATGTCTCGCCTCACTTTATATGCCTAAATCATCTCACAGATCATATTTTTACGGATATTTAACTCTCGTATATCGTATAAAACGCGACGGAGGAGTGAGTGTAAAGGGTTGTGACGAGTTGAGTAATGGCTTTTGTTTTGGCAGCGATCGCAGTCGAAGAAAGAGAATCTTTGCCATGATCGATTGCAAGCCGAGACGTATTAATTTAACCGTCTTTTTGGTTTGATTATTTTCAATTGAATGAATAAACGGACGCGTTGACACTTATATTGTAAAACGAGGCGTGATTGTCGCATCCTTATCTAAGCGCCGTCGCACCCTCCTTCCTTATTAAATTATGCACCATGAAATATATCTCGGCGTAATCTATAAATATCGTAAGTTCGTTTAAATTTAGTGCTTCTAAAGAACAGCAACTTCCTCTAGCATAGATATTTATTGAATAAGATTATTGTTTACTCAATTGACGTAAAGATCAATAAATTCTCACGCAACACATATCGGCTGCTATCAGTGCACTCGTGGAGTGAGGTTAATTAAATAGTTACGAGAAGGAGATAACAGTAACGCCTATTTATAGAGACCGGGCCACCTTATCGATCCAAGACATCTGATAGTGATCTCTCTAATTCCGAATCAGTATTAATGTACTATAAGTACATTATAACATGACGAAATAGAAATTCAATTACATAATTGTGAGCCTTAATAGATAGGTAACGTTAACGTTTTGAAATAATCAAGGCAGCTAAATAATCGATCTAATAACATTTCTAACTCATTATAGTACAAACTTGTAAAATATTACGCCGCAGTTTATATGCTTTAAAGTAAACGGTATCTGTTTGATCAGGCATAGATTTGCGATTTAATCCTTTAAGGTATAACTACCTGGATATTTCTACGTTTCAACACTCGCAACTTTTATTTTTAGATGTCCACTGCCGAGTGCGGTATGTAAATGCAACTTGTTAACTCGTAGTCTCACTCGGGCTGCTCTTCGGGTGCTAAACTATTAGTTATAATTGTGCACGTGTACCTATCAACAATTACTCACTTTTATTCATTTGTTTTGTAATAAACGCGGTGTAAAATAACCTATAAAATGTATTAGTTCTGCATATACATAAATGAGAATCCATAAGGAAGCATTAAACATCTGTTTTATTCTTAGCAGAGAAAGGAATACTTCACTGATAAATTATTGAAGTATGAATTAATATTTGCAACTATTGAACTACTTAATACATAAAAATCGAAAGCATCGTAATATCGTAATGTTTGCTTTAAAATTTTAATTGACTTCGAATATTAATTTAGAAGTCTGCGTAATTTAAACAAGTCTAATAATCCTTCCCATTAATTTAAATAACAAGGTCTGTTTACGCATTAGTTTACTAATACTTTAATGAAATATAATATTAATTCGCATAAAATCGTGACGACCATTTAATTTTAATTAATAATAAAATTCCAACTGTTAAAACAACTGTCAGCGCTCGTGAAACATTTATCATTGTAGGGTTACTTTAAAGTTGTTCTGTTCATAGTTTGCAACGTTATAAATCTGCTTTAAACAATTATTAATGCTGTTTTGTACTTAATCTAAATCAAAGACGTTGCGTCAACAGCGAGGAAAACATTTACAGGGTACAGATAATAAATAACAAAAATACCATAGATGCGTCATAAAACGTATTCATAGATCCTCAGATGAATTATGAACCAAAGTACTAAAATAGTATTTTTTAATTTATTAAATTTGTCAACCAAAAAACATTCTATTAAAGGTAAAATAGTATTGTAAAATTAAAACATGGATATGTTGTATTTTTGTATATGACGTAAGCTGAACGAATTTTTTTTTCTAATATAACCTATGCTTTCGATTTTTAAATTTTTGATAGATGACGCATCTTTAAAATTTGGCGGCGAGTTTTGTTTTTAATCTTGATATTTTAATAAAAAATGTATTATCATTTTAAATGTATAATTAATTGGTGTTAATAATGACTTATGAGTTAATAATTTTGTTTCAGAATGTCAATTTGGCAAGCAAGCAAAAGAGCTTGGATCTACGTGGTTTGCTGACTTAGGTCCTCCGTTTGGTGTCATGTACTGCATCAAATGTGAGTGTATACCGGTACGTATTTCTTCTTTTAAATTTCAACATTCTTTTAAGATATAGGTATTGATACTATCCATAAAAATCAAAATAATACTAGGTATAGGTATTATTGTTCATCGGTTAGAATTTGGAACTAGTTTTTAATTAATTTTTGACTAATATATCAATCGCTTATTATCTGTCAGTTTACAAATTGTTTTTAATATTTTTGCAATCTCTGAAATAACGTAAAAAGTTCAAGTTTTGTTTATTATTTATTACTTAAGTATGAAGTTGGTTAGTTCATCATAACATTTCTAATAATAAAGATAAAAAATATTCAACTTGGACAACATTTCTTAAATTGTTTAAAAAACAATGCTGGTTATAAGGCAAGACGGTGATAAACGGTGTAATGAAGAGCATGTTTGAAGGGCGGCATTTTTCTATGAATGTGCAGGTTCTACTTAAAGCGGTTTTACTACATTTTTAAGTAAAGCTTTTATTTTAATTAAATGTATAAATATAGACTTTGCAGATTGAGCGTTATTATAATCGTTAAATACTGGTTGTATAATTTTAGGCGCAATATTAATTTAAAGCCAGTTGTTGTAAATACAAATATCTAAGTTTTTATTTTATTTTATTTGACATAAGCGATTTACCTACATTAAAAAAGCACAAATCAGAAAAGTTTGTGCTCCTATACTTCTACAAGTGTGTTTAAGAGTAGATTTGACTTTTAAATTCATAATTCTTGTATTTTCTCTCAGGTACAAAAAAAGCGGCGAGTGGTTGCGAAGGTCCACTGTCGGAATATAAAAAATGAATGTCCAGAGCCTTCCTGTGACACCCCGGAGTTGCTCCCCGGCCGCTGCTGCAAAACATGCCCTGGGGATGTTAACTGTAAGTACTATTTATTAAAAGAATCCTCATATTTCTAGAAACTGCATATTTTCTGATTTTTTTTACTAATTGTTATATAGTTAATTGGTAGGACTGAAACTTCATTTGAAAGTTTAAAACGTTAAAGAACCAACTATTTCACGTCAACCTGCTATAGAATATTTAAATATCACCTTGATTTTTCTCGTCTTTTGTTTCAATTGTTCATAATAAGCGTGCAATAATAATAATTGGTAAATACGTATTGTATGCATTTAAATAAATAACCGTACAGTGACGTTAGGTTACGACGTATTAGCTTAATCTAACAATAGTGGTTTATAAAACCATGTCTAAATGTATAATAACGAGTGCTATACCTACTAGTTTTTATATAATGATGACGACACTAATTAATAAGTTATATTTATAACGCAGAACTAGACGTGGTTTGAAACGCAATAAAGATTAGGTACTTATCATTTATATTTTGAAATTTTATGCTAAAGAATTTTCCAAACGATGTACCTATCGAAGAAGTGTATCGTACAATGTTTCGGTAATAAATGTACGATATCGACAGCATTACTTTTTAATTTGTGAATGTGTATAAGAAGGAAATTAAAAATGCGAACCATAAATAAGATATTAACAATCATCAAGAATTCATGGTCGACAAACAAAACTTCTGCATAATAATCACGCATTATGAACCGACAGCCGACAAAGAGAACATAACAATGCTGTCAAAATATTTATGAAGAGTTGTAATAAATAATCAGATTATACGAACCATTTGTAAAGCAACTTTAGCCCGTTCAGTGGCTTGCGACGTAATCTTTTTCATGACACGTTCATCACATGCCCGTCACATTGCCAATTCAATTCCATTTCTTAAATTGATGATGTCATTCCTGCTTTGAGCCTTTAAAGATATACCGACTGATGTCATGCTTTTACCGATTTAAGTTTCGGTGCTAATTTGCAAAATGTCCTATGACCCTATGTAATATTTTATCCCAGAGTTGTATTCAATTTGATTTCCGTTAGTTTTAGTGTCTTTTCGAACCGTTATTCAGTTTGATTGTCTACGTCGAAAGTGATCTATGGTAAAGGAAAGTAGATTTTAGAATATTGTGTCAATCACGTTCAGATATGATACTGAGTTTAAATTATTATGAACACAATAGGTGGGTGGTTAGACTGCCAGTATTTTATTTTTATTGGAAATTACCTAGTTTATTAAAACAACATAAAAACGATAAAAGTGAGGATGACATTTTAATTATGATATTATCGGCCGTTAATATTTAATGGTAGTGTAATCTGATAATAGTGGAAATAAATATTATTGGCAGCAGGTTAGTGACTCATAGGCCATCTGTCGCGAAAACTATCCGCACATGTGGAAATTGTATGAATGACATATATGTACACGTTTTTTTTGTATTTTATGTTTGATGATCGTTAATAATATGCCGTCTTCGGTTGACTTGACTTGCTTGAAATTCGAGACTTCAACAGTTTAGTTAATATTATGATATCCATAATAAATTTAATGAACTGGAACGATTGTCACAAGTGTTCTTTTCGACCTTCGGTATGATTTTAAAACAAGACAGTTTTAATGTTATCTATGTATGTAGGTTTAAAATAAAAATAATTTGTATGATATTCATTTGCAAAATAATCGCTTAAATTAAAAAATATTTTGTTCGTAGCATCACGATTCAGGTTAAACGTAGTAAATCTTCATTTAAGTGCCACGCTGGTGACATTATTTGAATTCTTCATTAATATAATTATAGGAGGATCGGCAAATTAGTTGACTTTAAAAGGTAATTGCAGAATATGAGAAAGCATGCGGTACAGACGAAGTGACAGGAACTGGCGATGACAAATGACTGTGGACAGGCGCGCTCGCTCCCACGACTGATTCTCATCATTACCTACATATGGATGTCTACATTCGATCTGGATAATAATGCTCGCCGACGCTAATGTGTAATGCACAATTACGTCTTTCAGTCGTAGTCGAAAAGTAATTGCGTGAATTAATTCGCAAGCGACATCGGTTCCGGGGCACGCCTCGGCGTGGGTCGGAGGCGCAGGCAGCGACGTCGCCGCCGACAGCGCGTCTGCTGGCCTGCGAGTGGGATATATCGAGAGCATTACAATGGCATTACTCAGATGCACCGGGCTGGTGCAGAAATGGCACGCGCTGGTCCCCCCGCGCCCGCATGCTGCAAATATAGCTGGTGCTGGTGGTTATTCCGGGCGCGGCCGTCGACCCTTCGCCGCGACGCCGTCTGCGCGCCTTTTTAGCGAACTCTACTTACAACGCACATATTTTTTGCGAGCAAATATCGACGATGTCAATGTACGAATCTCTTTTTTTAATCCCCAAAATTCTCAGGATCACAAATTTACAAACATTGAGTTAGTAAACAACGCGCCTTGTTCACTGTCTCGTTAATTGATTGGCTTAGCGCTCGCAGTTCTAAATTTGTCGCGTATGCAGTGAATTATATATTTATCACTTCGTGGAATTAAGTAAAGCTTGATCAGTCCTAATTAAAAAAAAAAGACGGGTTGCACTCCGGGAGTGCCGGCAGAAGTGAAAACTTGATTATTAACGTTGAGCATGTTTGATATCCATCCGTCTTACGCTTTTTCGATCAGGTCACGTGTCCTGACGCGAGTTTAAGATTTTATACCCATTACAGAAAAAGTGCTCAACGCCGCTAAAGAAGTTTTCACTTCAAAAAATGCGCTAAATGTTTGCAATTATGCAAGATCCTCCATCTTAGTAGTAACTGATCATTATAGCTAGTTTATAATAGTGGTGTGTAAACCTAATCCATTTGTTGCGAGTGCTAATAACATTATGTCAAATATTCCACTGTTGCACCGTTTAAGTTATCTAAAAATTAATATAATATTATGTAGTTCAGAAAATATTTTCGATATTCCCCAAATTCCTCATGCCAGGATAGTTCATAGTCGGTGTTGTATCCTCCAGATACCAGTTTGTATAAATTACTGCAATCTATTTATATTTATATTCGACAGATATAAGATTACCAAGTTAATATAATTTATAAATGTTTCTACAGTCTGCTGTTGTTTTATAGGTTTATCTACTTATATGCAGTATACATATAATACTATTTATCGCAATGCAATCTAAATATATTTCATTTTGAATCATTCAGCCTCAGTAAAACTAAGATGTAAGCTAGTCGTAAACTCCGTTTGATGATCCTAATATAAAATCTATCAAATATTATTGGTTTGCAGAACTCTAGTTCAACGGAGTGCCCTTTGCCGGTCTCCTTTGATATAATAATATTATACGTATCACGTTCATAATAAATTTACCGCGAAATGTTCTGTAAAAGATTTAATTATAATTGAATCTTAGCAATGAGCCAGGTGTCAAAGTAATAAACTATAGGCACGCTTTATAACTTTGTGCAATAAGAAAATAACACGAACATAAAGGATTGTACATTTACTACCATTTTTAACACTTAATAAATGTGATAACAATGTATCTTAGAGCAATCTATAGATAAGTATTCAGTGAAGTTATTTATTTATTAAACTTAAATTATTTTTAATAAACTTTCTAGTAATTAACTCTCTAGTAATATAAACACGAGTAACTATTCAAATAAGAAACACGAGTAACAATTCAATTATGTTTTCCTGGTATTGTACTTTTCCTATTTTCCCTGTACGCGTAATAGGGAAACATTTAAGAAAGTACGCCACTATTATTATGTTCTCTGTTATGCTTTAGGGTACATTTTAGAATTAAAATTGTTGTAGCTGCAAGCTACGACATACGGTGCTTTCAGCTTTGAGTATGTAATTTGTACTTAGTGCAATTTAAAACCGCTTCTTATGTTCCGACTATAACAGTAACCAGAAATGAGGGGTGCGTGAGCTCGTGAGACGTTCACGGTTCATCGCACATCGTATCCAGTCGATCACGAGTGTATCTAATTCAGTGTGCTGTATGTGCCTCTGAGGAATTTGTTTGTTGCACGCCGATGCCACGTACAATCGACGTTTTATTTTCGTGAGATCGGTGTCTCTGCCTCAGCGATGCATTCCGCAGTGCATAATTTTGTTTGCGCTTTTTTAACTGTGACGTTATTTTCTTTCACTTTGATGTCCGAACGATCATATAGTGAGTAATGATTTTTCTCAATTCGAGTGAGTTCACTCGGGTGCATATAACCGTTTGCATACTTACGTGCTACGAGATGCAATTACTTTGGTGCGAGCGGCGACATCTTGCGCGATATAATTTCGTTCTAAATGGGACGAATGGGATAGCGTATCCGTTATTATTTTAATAGTAGATAATAAGACGAGTCAAGTCAATTGCGGTTAGTGGGCGAGCTTACTGAGTAATAGGAACATCGTTTGTGGTGGGAATCCTACGTGACTTGCCGCCTTTGAGCGATGGCTCCTTGCGCTTTTGGCGCCACTTGGACTGTTTTTTATGTTTTACTAAGAATGTCTTATAGTATGCTATCCATATATAAATATGTAATTAGCGCGAACCTTAATAATAATCAATGTATTAGATTTAAAGCGTTTCTAGTCACGGATTGCATAAAAAATAATTAACACTGTCGCATTTTGTAGAATAAGAAAGAAGTTATTAATTATTATACATATTATATGACAGTTCGTAAAAATGCGTTAAAATTGTTCTTGTCAAGGTTTTCAGTTTCTGAACATTGACGTGTTTCAGCCTCGCGTAGTTTGAAGTGATTTACGCGCTATCAGGTATGTCGTTTTGATTTAGCCTTTTAGTACATGTTTGTTGAAACGATGAAACGTAATTGCGTAAATAGAGAACATACGCGATATGCAAACAAAGGCGGCGTCGCGACGCCCGGCGCCGGCGCCACGTTTTCAACTACGGCTATTTTCACATTGGAGATCTTTCATCTAGTCCTTTTGTCTTTTTATTGAAAACTAGCGATACATTCCGATGATGCTGATTGAGGATAGGGATCTACTGTTATCGGTAAGGTTCGCTTTTCAATCATAAATGTTACAATGTAATGAGATTGTACAGGAAAAAGAAACTGGTATGGAAAGTTATGATACTACCATATGATACTCTACTGAAATTGTGTTAAATTGTCTTTTATGAAAAAAACTTCCTCCACCCATGTAGAGGTAAAGGTAGGTTAGGTAGATACTTATGTAATATATTATCTAAAAAATTTAACAAACTCTACCTAACTATGACAAAAATAATCATTGTATTCTTAACATTATAACTTATTAGATATCTGTCATATGTAAAGCTTGTTAAGCTTTGGTCAATTCAAACTCAGAAATTATTTAATTGTAAAGGTAATAATTTTATTTGAACTGAAACAGTAAAATTAACTAAGCTGTTATTTATGACTGACAGTTTAAGCCCGCTTCTTAAGTTCTGACTACAGTGACCAGCTCAATGTGAATATTTGTTAGCTTAGTAGTGAACATTTGGCATAAAATTGTAATATTATTATCTACTCATAAAATAAAACGCTTAAAGGCCTTAAAGAAGATATTATTTCATTCACGAGTTCGTATTTGTTTACGACTGCCACAAATGTAGTATTATCTGCAAAAGTTTCCTCTGACACTACGTATTTTATTTCATAAAATAAAAGCAGTACACAGTGCACATAACAGCCACAGGCGTTATCGCTTAGTGCGGCTGAAATTACGCACGCTTGCATTTTCATTTATCACCAAGTATACCGCATGCAGATCAAACGAAAGCAAATGTGGGTGTGCGTGTATTCTAGAAGAATGTATATTACGTGTGAAAATGCAATAGTCATAATCTACCAAGTTAATTGCAACTATTTTGACGGTTACTGCGCTCATATGCTTCAGAATAGGCAGGAGCTATTAGCTACCTCATATATTGCAATTTTACGTCGCAATTATCAACATAGCATTCCTGAATATGATGCTACGTTAGACTTTAAAGTTTAAAATTAAGCGCACCTCTATAAATTTTATAGTTTACTGTTAATGTTGATGTGTGAAATTTTATTAGTGGTTTACACTTAACTTTATATTTTTATAGTTATGTTTTTCGATTATACTATTATTTTTTTGGATAAATAAAATAAAAGTATAATATAAGCTTGACAACAATATATTTGCAAAAAATATAGCACCAGATGTTGTGGCAATAGTCAATAGTCTAAAATAAATTTTAGGAAAAAGAATAAAAGTAGATACTTGTGTTTGGCATTCAAGAAAGTAGACAAACCTTTTATATAAATAATATTAATACTCTTTTTGCTAAAAGTCATCAGAAAGGCCACTTCGTCACAAGGACGGCTATTATCTCGCTTGTCGTACTAATGAAAATTTACCTTGTCGAGTCACATTTTAGCTGCGACATAGTTATCCGTGGTTATCCGCATATTTGTAGTACTACTGTTCACTAGCTGCTACCTATTTATTCATGTCGACGAACCATTATCGTTATCTTTTGCACGCTAGGTATTAAATTTGATATAATGTTATTAGCTTGTTCTTAAAATAACTGTTCTATTCAATCACGACTATTGACATCATTACATATTGCTTTACGATCGGGTCAGAGTATCTGTGTAATTTCGAAGAATTAGAATATATGCTCGGCAGGCTATAGCGTATTTTATTAGGATAAATTGAATTACCGTCGGACGCGTAATTGCATCGGTTCCTATAATTACTGTCCGATTAAGGTACGAACTAATAAGAAAAATAAATATAATGTGCGCAATTAAAATATTTCTGTCAGAAGTCAGCTCAAATCTATGAAGCTAGGAGTGGAGTAGGCCCATAAGGCAAGTGTGCGTAAAAGGTCACAGGCGAGACACGAAGGCTATTTGGAAAGTAGACTGGCGCCGGTGCCGACCGCGGCGGTTCTAGGCAAATTTGGTGAGAATGGGTATAGCTACCGGTACTGCCTCCAATACACTGATAACTGTTTACCTCATAGTCACTATACAATCACCACTCCCAGGAATTCCATAATCAAATAGTACCTATAAACCTTGTCAATAATAGAGCAAAAGGTTTAACCCATAACCCCACGTTTGTGATTTACCTAGCCGTTGAATAATGCTATAGTTAAAGTTTTTATTATCTATTTCACATTCTTCTTTTTGTTTACAATTCGCTCATGTAAGGAATTTATTGTGTCTAGGACATAAATGGACTCTCGATATGGACTAGATTGTACATATAATCATATTATATTGCTTGTAGATGACGTCTTTCTGTCACCACGAGGTTATCGCTTTGCATTACGTTAGCGTGTAAAATGAGATATACTGGTTTAATGTGCATTGTTCAATGAGTTTTAAATAATAAAAAAATCGTGTTTTTGTCATTTCTATAAAATAAAGTTCACTCTTTTATTCCAGTCTTGTATTTAATTCCAGATAAAATCATAAAACAAATGATTATTGTATAATTATTAAAGGAAACATTATCTCCTTTTCTTAAGACGACGAATGACGATGACGTCTTCTTCTAAATTAACTCATGATGATGTATACAAAATACAGGTAGGTATTAAAATATACAAAATAATTTCTTTTAAAACATTTATTTCAACAAACATTGTATTTAAGATGATTGACAAAAGTGGAGCGACTTATCCGTAAATATTATTATTTACATTTATGCGCGGCGAGTGCGCAGGTTATGATCGAACGTTTGACGCTATTACCATACGACTATTGTTCATAGAAATGTGGCGCCAGCACTTACTCGCTAGTTTGTAATTTTATGATCAGAACATCGTTTGCTATTTTCTGCATCTGTTGTTGCCGCTTGAATATGAATGGACGGTGTCCACAAACAGCCCTTTTTAAACTGTAATAATTCATGAGTGTTATATGCGTGTTCAGAATATATTTACTCCTTGAAAAGTGTTAAATATGACAGGACATACCGGCACGTTGTTCTCTTATGAGCGGAAATGCGTCGATATAATCAATAAACAGACCATAAATATCGTAAGAGTGCTTTAGGGAAACCATCGGTATTATGAGTCACATCTGTATCAAAATTAGGGCAGTTTTAAATAAACTTTTACCATCGGAATAAATTTTGCACTAATGTGTTTATTTTGCAAAATATTTGCTCTATAAAAATCACTAAATTTCGGTAGAGTCATAAACACATCATGCATCATTAATTTTGACCAGATGATAATTTTGAGAAAGTATGCTTATCATTATGATATTTTTTAAACAAACACTTATAATATAAATAATTATTGATATAAACGCATTTTCACTCATTGCGTTACGCACATGAATATTTCATAATATGTAGAGCATATGTATATGAAGTGGCAAATGTAATTATTATTGGAAGCACTTGTAAGATATAGTGTAGATCCGATGACATAGATGTTTATTGAACTACGTGCGTGCGGTAAGGTGCTGAGAGGAATTCATAAACATCGCCTGTTATTTGGTTCTGTGAAAAATTTACCGCTCACTGCTTGATACATAAGGTGCGTATAAATTAAGCGCGGCAGCCGCGCGAGCCAATGTTCGACCAGAGTTGACGTTCATTTGCTGCGCGAGCCAATATGTAGATATATTTTAAGTTGAACGTAGTTGCCGCGCGCGGCAGGCGATCCATCACGAACATCTCTTCTGTAGGATGCCAAAAGTGTAGAATTTTCTTTTTCAAGTCAGGAATAGGTATATCCATTTTCTTACTGATTTCTACCCACGCATCATACCTCAGCGATTTATTGTGGTATTGGGAGGATTTGCTGTTCTATAAAAATTCATTAGCGCCATACAATTGTATTAGTAAACGGCACTTTTCGTTGTCCATTTTTACGTATACGCCGCGCGAGCCGAATCACCAAAACTACAAACCGTCCACACGGCGCGCGAGCGAACGCCTGAAGTTCCTTTGATGCGGTCTCAAAAACCGACAGTGAGCGGATCGCCCCGCGGCACGTTCGAGCGCGGCAATGTTCGGGTCGCCGCGCGCGGCAATCCCGTCTAAATAGTGCGCGGCCGCCGCGCGCGCCTATGTTCGATGGTTTGCCGCGCTTAATTTATACGCGGCTATACATTTTGATGATATACGTGATTAGTTTTATGTAAACAAACTACTTATATTATAGTCCATTGAATAAAAAGTTCTAGCGTGCGTGAGTTAGTAACGTAAGATGTTTCTTCGGAAACATGTCAAGAGTCCCTAGGTAATAAACATACTAAAACCCCGGGACACTAGGAGGAGCCCCGGAGTGGGGGGAGGGGGGGAAAGGGTCCATTTTTTTCATTTTTCGCTTAAATCTCAAAAACGGTACATGTTAGAGAAAAACTTTCAAGGAAAAGTTGAAAGGCCATAAAATTATCTACAAGTTGTACCTAAATAATTTTTTCCTATATCCTACCGTTTCTGAGTTACACGCAGTAAAAAATGATTTTGGCTCAAACAATTTCCCCATACTACATACCCATGTTTATCACATCAATCGATCAAAAAATATTTCTTTCTTCCAAAAAACTCAAATGTGCAACTTGTGACCGGTACTGATAGATTGCTCTTAATTAGGTCTATAATTGGTAAAATAAACAGATTCCTCCATGGAAGCCTTTAGGAGGAATCGATTGTCAAAATATTATATTAGGGTAGTTTGAGTTACTGAACTTGATCTTTTTATTTTTTTCTTCCAAAAAACTCAAAAGTGCAACTTGTGACCGGTACAGATAGATTGCTCATAATTAGGTCTATCATTGATAAAAATACCAGATTCCACCACGGAGGCGTTTACGGGGAATTGAATTTTATTAGGGTAGTTAAAAAGTTCAAGTATCGTAACTACCCTAATAAAATTCAATACCTCCTAAACGCCTCCATGGTGGAATCTGGTTTTTTTATCAATGATAGACCTAATTATGAGCAATCTATCGGTACCGGTCACAAGTTGCACTTTTGAGCTTTTTGGAAGAAAAATAAAATAAAAAGTTCAATTATCGTAACTACCCTAATAAAATTCAATTCCTCCTAAACGCCTCCATGGTGGAATTTGGTATTTTTATCAATGATAGACCTAATTATTAGCAATCTATTTGTACCGGTCACAAGTTGCACTTTTGAGTTTTTGGAAGAAAAAAAATAAAAAGTTCAAGTATCGTAACTACCCTAATAAAATTCAATTCCCCGTAAACACCTCCGTGGTGGAATCTGGTATTTTTATCAATGATAGACATTGAGATAATATTACTACGTATGGAGGAGACACCACGAACAAAATCTGTGCGCCATTTTTTTGGTCTAACTAAGTTTTAAAAATTATTATCTAGTTAGGTACTTACCGATGAAAGTTATTCCTTTGCACTTTTCCGTATTATTTGTATTATTTGTGCAATATCGTAACACACACGAAGGCATATTTGATGCGTTTCACTTTAAAACAAATAAAAAATGAGCGTGCAGTTACGCCATATGGCGTATGTTGAGCGGAACATAAGTGATGTAGGCGGTGTCGTCTCCATATGTATATCTCAATGATGATAGACCTAATTATGAGCAATCTATCTGTACCGGTCACAAATTGCACTTTTGAGTTTTTTGGAAGAAAAAAAATAAAAAGATCAAGTTCAGTAACTCAAACTACCCTAATATAATATTTTGACAATCGATTCCTCCTAAAGGCTTCCATGGAGGAATGTGTTTATTTTACCAATTATAGACCTAATTAAGAGCAATCTATCAGTACCGGTCACAAGTTGCACATTTGAGTTTTTTGGAAGAAAGAAATATTTTTTGATCGATTGATGTGATAAACATGGGTATGTAGTATGGGGAAATTGTTTGAGCCAAAATCATTTTTTACTGCGTGTAACTCAGAAACGGTAGGATATAGGAAAAAATTATTTAGGTACAACTTGTAGATAATTTTATGGCCTTTCAACTTTTCCTTGGAAGTTTTTCTCTGACATGTACCGTTTTTGAGATTTAAGCGAAAAATGAAAAAATGGACCCATTCCCCCCCTCCCCCCACTCCGGGGCTCCTCCTAGTGTCCCGGGGTTTTAGTATGTTTATTACCTAGGGACTCTTGACATGTTTCCGAAGAAACATCTTACGTTACTAACTCATGCACTCTAGACCCCCCTTGGAGGGACTCATTCAATGGACTATTAGCGAAATGTTTATTTTCTTTTAAAAAAGTTAAGTTAATAAGAAAGTATTAACATAAACATTCCTAATGCGACATATTGGGTATTATTTACGGTCTTGGAATGCTTGCATTACTTAATTTGTTTAAATTTTATTAATATTCTTTTATAATGTTTAATAAAATGACTTGCGGTTTCTGATCTATCGAGGTCGTACAAATTATTGGCCGGCTGTACATCGCAAATGGTTTTAATAGACCGAAGTAGATGAACAATGGAACTATTAAGTCTGTCATTAATTGAAACAATCAAAAGTCTGATAATTTTATTAAAATATCGGACTGTTAACAGATACATATTAATTATTGTTTTTACAAAAACTGAAAGTATGATTAAATGTGTATTCTTGGCTAGTAGATGTTGAGCTGTTGCCTTGCTAATTCAGCGTTCTTATATAACATGTAATAGTGTTGATATAGCTATTTGACTTCGATTTAAATATAACATTTAACAGAATTAGCACAAATATGAATATAAATTGGTGAAAATGAGAAAAACATGACGTTCATACGTAGTAAACACACACTGACATTGAAAACCTCCGACAGTGGATAGATTTTGAAGAGAAAATTATGTAAATCTCAGGGTTTCCTTCAATGTATTGTAATGTTAATTGATACATTGCTGTTCCTATGTCACACAAGTCGTGATATGACACTTATAGAGCCATTATTATCAATGATTGAATCACGTTCTATTATTGTAGTGTACCTTTCGTGCTCTTGAAACGGTCATCCGTTTTATGAGGCATTAAAATCTATTTAATTAAAGCGATAAATCCTAGCACTGGGTGAAGTAACTAAGAAACACGATTAGTATCCAAGCTAATCAATTGATTCGATGTTACAGGCTTGACCTGCGGCCTTTGTAACCGATTCACTTATACTGACATACCTACTTATTATAACTATAAGTTATAAACATTTTATCTACAGCATAAAATAATGAACCTCGATATTTTAGGATTATACTATCTTACAATTTGCATTTGATGATATAAGTAGCGCTGTATTTGCATCTGTGCTATGATTCATAAAACATGTGAATCTGGTTACAGAATAATGTCAAGAACGTATACGATCTACGTTACAAAATATACAGCTTTTCGCAGCGTTTTCATGGTTTTACAATAATATATAATATCTTAAATCTTCATATAAATTTTAAAACTAATGGTATAAAATAACTTTGATTTCTTTCTATATCGAGCTCTACATTTTCTTGAATTTCTTTATAAGCGGACTTTAAAAAACGGTGTCATCCAGATAATTTTTTTACCTAAGATGGGGCTGTATGACTTTCAAATAAAAAACCTAAACACACAACAAATCCTGTAAATCATTCAGGGTATTCTGGATTCTATAAGAACTTCATTTCAAGGTCATTACGGTAGCTAAGACCATGTAGCTCGAACAAAAAGCTCACTAGCTTTCAAAACATTTAGAGCCGCCACATTTAGAGTTAATACAGATTTACACATACTTTATTAACACTTTAATAAGTATAGCTTCTGCGTTGATTTCTCTAGTTCTGTTTTAAAACCTTCCCAACTTATGAAGACCTCTGTTTAAACTTTTATTTTTAATTGTAATTCCTTATGTACATACGAATATTTATATTTTCTATATTAACATTTTCTTCTTAAACTTTTCTTAAAAGCCGGTAATCTTAGATAAACTCTTTTATAAGCGCTACAGCTTTGTAGAGAATTATGATATTGCTAGGTAATGTTTTGCAAATATTTGTTTACAAACTCTATGATGTAAATTAAATTTGTGGAAAATTACTTCGTTAAGTGGATAAGCCATTCATATCACGATAGATCACTAGGTGATTGTGATTACAGTTTAACAATTTACTTGAATGACTGGGCTACTTTTCTTTCTGGTATCTAATTCACACAATCAAATACAGGCTATGAAATTTATACTCATGAATGAAGTGTCGATAATAGTAGTAGTAATAATTCCTCTTATTTTTTATAACGTGGCTTGTGTCTGGAAGTTACAACGTATTGTGGTTAAGATTGCATTATCTATATACTTTTCTGTGGTTGTAATTATGTCCATTTCTAAAAATCGAAGCAAAGTTCCGGGATGAAGACCTTCAACCTTTGGTATCTTACAATTCATGGTCAGACTGGCGCCATAGCCCGGCGGCCACATGGCTTCCCCACAATGATCAGCATTCACAACCAATCCATGAACTGGGGCTTGGTATCTATTATTGTTTATTGCAATTAAAATTTTGTTCGTGCCGAGATCAAGGTTAGAGATAGTAGGTTTACAGTTACTTGTTTATTCCTGTTTCCCCGTTTCAATCATCACGAAAGGGACGATATCCAATCGATTTATATCTTTAGTTGACGCGTCAACTGTCGTTGAATGAGCCGTTGTAAAATTGTACTGAGGATTCAGTATACAATGTTTTTATTGACTCAAAAGACAAGTTCAAATAAATACAAAAGTTATCAAAAGGCAATATTTTGCAATCTCTATGATTCGGATTTCACAATAATAAAGTGAGAGACATTAAAAAAACGAGAAAGCATTTAATTTTATTGTAAGATGAAACCATGATTAATATACGTAATTAGTCCGATGGATGACGTGAGTTCATTCTAAAGGGCACCTTTTTATAAAGTGAATTATGCCGACGAAACAAAAAAGTAATTCCAGTAAGTACCTCTATATGGGGTAAATACATCATCGCATTTTTTCCTTTATGATTGACTGGTTGAAATCCACAGCAGCATCAGTGGTTAGCTTTTATTTCCTTTTCCTCGTGTACGCTCGTTACATAGGCTTAGTGGTCAAAACAAGGATTATTTTTCTTCCTTCCTCGATATAAGTATATTCAGTATTTACTATGCCAAAATTTAAAGGATGAACTGTGGCATTATATTTATAAATTTGAATGTAAAGGAAGGAAACAGAAACGTTATAATATAAATTGTCATTGTAATAATTACAGGATTTCTTCGGAAAAATAAAAAATAAATGATCTCGCTTTCAAATTAGTAAAAGTAGTTCATCAACGTCAAATCCTCACGTATTTGCGCACATATATTCTTGGATGTAATTATTTAATAAAGAATAATATACTTTAATCTTGATTCTACGACTACATTTCTTAGAAATCGTTTATCTGTTTCCATGTAGTTATTAATCACATTATATTTCTTGCTTTTCATTTTGATATAGCAAATTATAATCATGAACATACACAAGGATTTTTTTCTTTTACGATGATATTAGTCATACCAAGTTGATATTTTCATATGTATTTTAATCATTTATTTCATGATGATTTTTCTAAAGATAATTGATACGATCAGTTGAAAGTATCTTTTCACTTTAAAAAGTTCTCTACAATTGTGTGTAGGAACGTTAGTCATTCGATATATACTTGTAGAGTGTATTCGACTTGTATATTCAGAACGGATCGCCTTTGATCTCAGTGCGCGTCCTCGCTGTTCGATTTACAACGTATTCACACATTAAAGGTAACATCTAGATAAATTGGCCGGCTGAAATAAACCTTAACGAACTAGAAGTAAAGACCAGACTTGATTGCTACCTTACCACCTTTATATACCTTTACTCGTTGTCTACTTTGCAATTTGATATGTCATTCGCCAATAGACCTCGTTCACACCATTTTCTTTATTATCAGGCGATCGGCTGTTGTATTCGCATCGTGTTGTCGATACAAATGCATAGTTAATTATATATCGTACTTTTGCCGTAAATGGCAAATTGTACGGTTACTCAAACATTTTTTTTAAGTGAAATTAATTAATTATCAAGGTGATAATAACTTAGGATTTAATGTAATTTTTGTATTGCCTTTATTTTCATGAATAATATTTCGCAAAATACCATGTATAGCTAGATATAGCAATTTGTAGTTCAGATCACATTGAGACAATTTTTGCATTTTATTTCACTCACGTCACAATATAATGTTAAAAAGTTCTTTAAAACAAATGAATTTTAAGGAAAATTAAATGAAATTGTTACGTGTTGTTACCGCTAAGGTACTGGTAAAGCTAAGAGCTACTGGTATAGCTAAGAGCTTTCTTCAGAGACTACACGCACTTAGTTTAGTAATAAAGAAAAATGGCCCTCGGTTACCGAGACAACAACGGTTCCACTTGGCTCAAGGCTTGTAGGCGTTAAATGCAAATTGCTAGCGTTTCACCGAAGGACAATGCGGTCGAAGTGTTGCACGTCTTGTAAAGTGTAAACAGCGCGGACGTGGTTTGTTGTTCTACTTTTTTGGGTAAGCGCTCTTCCGTAAACGGCGATGCATAGGCAGCCGCAGAAATACCAGCGGCCGTACAATACCTCGTTCATTGCCACCTTACATGGAAGACGCGGGCGTGAACATGGATTTTCTGATGTGGGTATATCTTTCGAAAGCACGTACTTACAACCGTTTTATTGAACATTGAATTTGCGCATTCGTCGGTATTGTACCAACATGGTTTCCGCTCGCGGTACACCGTACATGTAACGCGTGGGAGTATGTCGATCATTGCTGTCGCTCAAAAACGTGGGTCGCTCTGTGCGAATGCACAACGAACATTAGAGTGCGTTAATATTTTATTACACGGAAACATTAACATCGGCACATCCAGAGCATCGGGATGGAATTATATTTTATGGAAATGGACATTGAAACTGAGCCAACGTTCATTGCATTCTCATAGCGACAGATATGAGGGCGTGTGAGCAGACACGAACGCTGCGGCGTGCCTATCTACAACAATAAGACCGCGCCTTCAAAACATTCTTCGCCATAATCACTGCAAAATATACGTTAGCTATAAATTAATGCAAGCCGACTGCAAACAAGCCGGTAATGCACACGCAATAAGCGTAGCCCATATCGTGTCATTGTTGACAGCTTCAATGAAATAACGCGCGGTCACAAATCACAATGCTTTGGTTGCAGTTACGTGGAATCCTTACAATTCACTGTGCCAATTAGACTTTGAGCTGAACTTTGTAAATTACGGCTGACAGTGATAATTATGTGTTAATAATATTCTAATTGTTTATGTTATGCGGAGGTATGTTCGTTATAACCAGTTTCAAATGTAAGTCAATTAAAAGTAATTGAATTAAAAATTTACATGCCATCTAGATACAATTGCATATTGATAATTATAGGCAAGGTATAATGCATTCTTTTTTACGTTTAGAAACAAACAACGGGTCAACTTGCTGATAAGTTGGTACAATTTTTAACTGGGTAGATTAGTTAGGAGACTAGAAATTTATACAGGGTGTCCCACTATTGGTATACTAAGCGCGAAGGGACTTGTAGTTTTGCATACACTGATCACGTAAAAAATACTTAAACAACTAAATAACATCAAAAATTTTTTGCTAATTTTTTCCTGAAAATCCATGTTTTCTTCTCTAGCTTCGCGCAGCCGGCATATCCCGCTTCGCTAATGTGAGCATTTTGTCTATGAAAACATAATCTTAAACGATAGGTCACGTGCTGGTATCAAAGTTGGGCGGGTAGCTTGTTAGGGGTGTACACATAGAGTTTTAAGAATTCATCTATTTGAAAAAAAAACTGCGTCTGGAATTTTATAAGTATTTTTTACGTACTCAGCGTATGCAAAACTACCTATAACCTCCTTTGAGCTTAGTATACCAACAGTGGGACACCCTGTATATATAGTGTAATTTTTACTGCTGCGAAACATCTTGTTTCCATAGAAATTTCCTTTGATACGCGATAGTCTATTTTTGAACCCTAGAGGCATAAGGTAATTTCTGCAAACCCAAACTGCATATTACTTTAGGTATTTATACCTACTTTATTATGATTTATACCTTTTTTTTTTTTTTTTTTTTTTATAGTGGGGAAATCTTCTTAGATACCCCCGGCTCCCGGGGATGGAGCCGTGGTTATGTCGGATTTCTACCGACTAAAACCCCACTCTGTTCCATCGCGCTGCTTTGGACGGAACTGCGGGAACGGTTACGACTCTACCGCGTGTCCCGCCCAGCAGATGCCCGTTTCCAGGCCCACCACTAGAACCCCCCTCGCTGGTGGCTGCTGGAACGAAGGCTTACGCCACCAACGCGCAGACAATGGATCTTTCCCCGCTCCATCATCCGCGTTCCCCCGAACCCCCGACCCCATCACCGTCCGGCCGGAGGGTGCACGCCGGAAGGCCCCCCGATGTGTGAAATACACGTCGGGGGACCCTCCGGCGCACTTTTATAGAGATTACCTCGCAGCCCCTACCTCACCAGAGGTGGCGGCCCTCGGTCCGGCCCCACGGACCGGATTACGAGTTGGCAGACGGCCGTTTTACAGCGGCCGCCGCCCCACACCTCTCTGCAGGAGTCTCCGCGCGTCATCACAATGACGCGTCGGGATCCCGCCCTCCGCTGCACGGCGTGGCTTGCTAAACCAGCGAGCCCGCCGCGCCGCGACCTCTGGCCGCCATCCACCGCCGCATAAAAGCCCACAAACAGGACCTCTGCCGTCGGGTCAGTCGAGGCTTTCCAACCCCAACTGCCGTTCAGCGCCATCTTTGCCTAGTGGACACGGGGTCCGCCAAGCCACGACCTCTGGCCGCCATCCCACGCCGCACACAGCGGCCGCTGGGCCACACCTAGCCCTGGCCGTCGGGCCGGTCGAATCTCCCCGACTCTAAACCAGCCGTTCAGCCCCTCGCTGGTCCAATTTCGCTTCACTCAGAGGGCCATAACTCTGAGCTACTGAGCCCCTCCGCCGCGACAAGGCCTGGACCGTTGGGGGGATTATGATTTATACCTACTCTTTACTCATAAATTGTTTAAGTAAAAAACAATGAGTATCTGCTCTGAATGAAAACAATACAATTGTATCTTCAGTTTGCATTGTTAACGCATTTAGGTCAAGCGTTTAATAATTGAGATTTATTGATAATAATGCTTTATAAGAGAAATGTTATCAAGAAAGTATTTCAAAACATTTTTATTATGTAACGCAACATTAATTAATACCTTGTCATTTCTTTAAAAATATTCAAAACCATTTTCTGAATTTAATTAATTCTATTCCCACAATAATTCAATTATTATTACCTAGTACTTATACATATATTTGCTATGACGAATGACGTATAGAGTGTATTCCATGCCAATCATTTTCCTCCCAAAATAACTTTAGTATAAATAATATCTAGCTTATTTTTTATAACCCAACTGTTGCTAATGCCAGAAAGGATATACTATACGGTATTATTAATTTTATGTAATAAATAAATTTAATAACCTATACAGGCATTTTATTGTTAGTAAGTTCTGCTATTCCCTTTTGTCTTTATTTCTCGAATGCGACTTCTTGTCACATCAACAAGGGTTACATTAATTTCAAATGATTCTTCAGAAAACATCTGAAAGACGTAGGTACACAAACATCGGACACTGTACACATGCCAAGGCGCTTTCCAATTTCATTGCATTTTTGACGTTCATATCCAATGCCGAGGCCTTGCTATAAATATTACAATTAGCTTAGTTACGACACACTAAGATAAAAAATAAAAATGTATCATAAACTTTTGAACAAGATTAAACGTTACCTAGTTGTAAATTTTGTTTCAGTTTTTATAAAGTTAAATGACAAAATTCTCTTTACTTAGTGTTATCTTTTTACTTATATGATTTAGTGTGTTGTAAACATGGCGGGATGTAGATTCACGAGATTTACACCATTGGAGTTTCAATACAATGTAAGATTGAGGATTAGGTAGTTATCATTATGACAGAGCTGAATCTTTGTGTAAATTCTTGGAATTGCGAATAGCACCCATAACGTAAGAGACTGGCTTTTTTACACATTACTCTAGAATGAATTATGTATTATCGTAAGTGTCGTGTATGCCGGTCTATTCATGGTATCGGTCGTCAATACGGCGCCGGGTTACATCATACGATTGGAAAACTCGCCGCGTCGAAGAGGCCCAAAGACGTTAGACCGCGACTGGACTGGGAATGAACTCGTCTCCGCTCTAGTCACGTCACGTCTGTACACTCAAGGCTGCTTTCAAAAGTTTAAATTTACGTTAAATGACATTAACGAGTGGAAACGTTCTGTGACACCTTGAGTGGAGTGGATTTTCTCCGTCTATTGTGTGTGTGAATGCGCATAAATATTCATTGCGCACACAAACGCAAAGTGCGGCGCCGTGTCGCGCTCGGTCGAGTCAAAGGTGTCGGCTCGGCGCCGTCGCTCACATCTCAAACCGTTCAGAAAAGAAGAATGTAGAGTACCTACGCATATCATCCGATACTTCATTGCATATCTTGAACTTTCATCCCCCACTTGAACAGCTATTCCAACAAAAAAATTACTTAATACAATATCCACTTGAAACTGGAAAACTGCACTTGAAACTAAAAATTAAAACGAAGGATATGAAAAAATCTTGAACTCTCTTGATCTACTATAGGTATGTACACAAGAATACATATTATGAGTAATACGTATAGGACGCATATTGTGACGCTGTATTGGCGCCACTTCGTTATAAATCTGAGCATGTCTTAAACATTAAATGAATACACAGATTGTAATAAATATATTGGCGCCACCCTGCACTACTAAATCATAATCTGCCTCGAGATTTGATTGCGCAAACAAGTCCACTCGTAAGAATGTTTACCAAAGTTAGTGTGGAAATTGCTTGTTTAACATATTACATATCACACAGGGCATAATCAGGTACGATAAGAGGATTTACTGCGTCTATAATTTATAGCCAAAGATGCAACGTATCTATCCTTATTCAGAAGTGTGTCGTAGAGATAGCAGTGTTTAAGCAAGGCGTGAAACCGTATTTATTAGAATTAATAAATTATTTATTATGCCGACTGGCTGTAACTGCTTCTGGATAAATTTATAAAGACAATAAATTCTAATTGTAGCATTTATATTTGAGCAGTAGTTATTTAAGGCACTTTCGGATCAATGGTAGGCTTATAATAAATTTTATAATGTTGTAATTTATCCACAAAATAATCGTTTCTATATGTGTACAACAATTTTCATACTGTATGACATATAAGAAGTACAATAAGTTAAGAATATTTCTTATAAATCAATTCATTTTTTTTTATTGTACAATAGGGGAGCGCTTGGCCACAATCTTGCCTGATGGTAAGCTGAGATGTGGCCTAAGATGGAGCGCGCTTCCCTAAAATGTACCTGTTCACTCTCCTCTTGAAGACCTCCAAATTGTACTCGTCGGGGAACACATTTTAGTCGATTGTGTTTGAAAAGTATAAAGTAACTAATTATTATTTATGCGTCATTGAAATATTATATATATTATTACTAATAAATTATTTTTTATACTCGCAAGCGATTGATATGAAGCAATGATTGAGGTGAATGCCATGAATGAATGAAAAGTATATGAATGCTATAGTATTTTTATAAGAAAGCGATGTAGAATATTAATTTTTATGTCGCCGTCTAGACGTCAGATGTTTCTGATACGATTGAATGAAACTTCATCCAATCAAACAGAACAGTGAGGTCAGGAAGGTCTCACCAATCGGCCCCTATTCTTCTCGCAGACTTTAGTCAATTAACTGAAAGATCTTGTTTTCTAAGCCTTTTGATTTGCTTTATGTGTGCCAAAGAAAGCACTTACAATGTAAAGTAAAATTCTTAGGCAAATGCAATAAATATTAATGAAAGATTAGATAAATCTATTCAGAGCAAATGCACGTATGCACTAATTAATTTATTACCTCCATCCATATCAGTTGGCTTGAGTATTCATGGCAATATTACCTTGATTAATTTACTTGTTTGTAGTCTGCTTGATTATTAAATCAATGTTGGTGTTTTGTTTTAGCTCCCGATATTGTTCAAGAAGATAGTCCTACTATCGTAATTGGACAAGAAGAAGAAGAATTGAGCATGAAACGTACGTATATACTCAAGTTTTCATATGCCTAAGTATATCTATCATTTTTGGTATGAATCATTTTGCTTTAACCCATTGAGCCCCAATGGGCCCGATCGGTCCCAGACACAATAGATTTTCATTGTGTCTGTGGTTCTGGGGCTCCATGAGTTAAATAGCAATGCAGTAAATGACTATTTCTATTTAATTATAGATTATCTATTATTTCTGTGATATCATTCGATTCTAATGATTATTCTATCAATAACCAAATTCCCACTGTTGATTCATCATTCTATTTCTGCATGTATTTAGTTTTGTTTCTATGCGAGCTATTTGTAAGAATATAATTTCAAAACAATTTCAAAATGCATTGCAGATTTTGGGGCACTCTTAACGGGTAGGTCCCCTCTGTGCATTCGGCGCGATGACATGACAGGCGTGCCTGTAGCGGCTGGGGTTGCTACAGCACGCTTCACGTTTCGACGCCGCCATCTCTTCTGGTCTGTCCTATTGGGACCGTCTATGGTCAATCAGCCGAGAGCTCTGGCCTTTTTGGATAGAGGAGGACGTATGCTTTTAGAGCACCCTTTGAAGAAGTCGCTGGGTATACATGCTACTTATGAGGATAAAACGGATAAGGTAATTTCAAAAGCTTTTAATTTTCTTATCATAGAATTTCTCTTAGCATTTGTGTGTTTTATTTCCATTATCATGTATCCCCTCAATTTACAGTAACAATATTTTTGTTTCGCTTCGTTTTCCAGTTTTCTTTTTCATAGTTCCGTTAAATTTTGTTTTTTAATTATGGTATTAAAGTATTATATTATCTAAGGTATAACTTTTCCTTTCTCTTCCTTATATTTATTGCCCATTAAACATTATTATACTATATACCTTTTCCAGCTATGTGGTGTGTGGCGCAGAGTACCACGAGAGTACAAGCGCTTGTTAAGAGAAGGCTCTCTCTACGTGGCCCTCATATGGGGAGATGAGAGGAATAATTCCATGGATAGTGCGCTTAGTGGGCGGATTAGCAGGTAATAAAATATTTATTTTGTTTATTTGTGATAAAAGAAAATACTGAACTTTGAACCTTGGATAGTCTATGACATTAATTTCCGCATCTTATTTCGTTTCAACCTCTAGTATTATATGTGTGATTTATTGAAAATTTATAACTATATTTCACAAAATGAAAACATCATTATTATAATATAATCAGCAACTAGTAAATACCTCAAGGTTTTATCGCGCGCTAAAGATTTAAATTGTGTTAAATTTAGAGTCTATATATTCAAGTCTTGTAAGAGCCGAGAGTATAGTCGTAAAGTAGAGTTTATATGAGCGCTTTCATGAAGCGTAATGCAGCTTTATATGCAGCAATGTTTCCGATGCATTACAATTGCTTGCCATACCGGCGTATGGCCCATTTGCACCTAAGCCGCTATTCCTTTAATATAATTCTGTGAAATATTGCTGTATGGTAATGAAGCTAGAATGGATTCACTTCGATACTGTGTTATTAGTGAATGCGTATGGGCGCTTAAAACTACATTAAACCAGTCGGGAAGTGCGCATACAATTAACTGAAATCGGACTCTAATCTTCTTTTGCAGCTTTCAAACACTATTCATACAAATTAACTTTATTATCCGGGTTTCTTAGTGTCATGTTTTTAAGTAGAATTGAACTTTATAAGAGACTGATAGAACTGTTTGCATTTATCTCCAAGTTTTTTCTTTTTTTCATCAGTTAAAATGGTATCGTTATGGGTATTTTTACCTTAGTTACCCAAAGTTTATTTTTACCTAGGTATCATTTATTTATTTATTGTAATAGGTCTATATAATGGAACTGCATTCTAGCTAGAATGGAATAAGATTTTTAAAACCATCTGAGTAACAATATCAAAGTAGGTAACTTACATCATGTTGATAAATAGGCGCAATCAGAACCCAATTCCGATGCAGAAGAATTAACCTTGCAATATTGTTTCAAGGATATCGCTACGAGCCTCATTGTTCGTATTAAATTAACCGTATGATTAATAACGGAAACTCACTTGGCTTCATTAGCAGTTAGTCTAGACGAAGCGATTTATTTTACAAATATTTACAGTGGAAATTCACTCAAGTGGAACCTCGTTAATTAATTCCTATCATTATTCATATTTAACTAGACTTCCAACTTTTATTTTTAAATAATTTATGTATTTCAATTCCATATTGTGGTGTGCATTCCATATAACGTATTCTCTAATATTTTGTGTGTAATTCATAATTTCGCTTCAAAAATATTAATTTATCGATTCACCCGTTATCAATAAAACTACTTCGAAAGGATTTTCGTTTATATACCGATGTATATTAGAAGTAAAATTAGTTAAACAATTAACTTGAAGTATAAATTACTCAATCAAAAATCATTTCACAGATACCCAGCACTATCAACAGAGATGTTCAC